>JAEIFJ010001188.1:0-27518 GCA_018903435.1 Leucophenga varia | reverse complement strand
GAACAAGAGAATAAGTAGGGAGAGAGAGAAGGCAGAGCGGGAGCAGGCGCTGAAAATGATTGCACGACTTTCACACGATTAATTGGCTTGGGGCAAGGCACAAGAAAGGGAGCTGCAAAGAGCTGGGGAGGAAGGGGGAGGCTGGGCAGACTGACACCCGCTGCGACTGCTGGACAAGTGGAGCAGCAAGTGAACCACGACGAACCAGCTCAAAACTCAAGCGGGCACTGAAGCAGCGCCAGCGATACGAAGCAGAGCAAATGTTGCATATATGCAGACTGAGGGGGGAGAAAGAAGAGGGGAGAAGAGGGAGGCAGAGTGGCAGAGAGGAGCAGCAAAGAAGGCATTGCAGTTGTGTGCCACGGGTGAACGAGCAGAGCTCCCTCAGCCCATGCTACAATTAGCGGCAAATGTTGCAAAGAAAGGCGAGTCAGCAAGGGGAGGAAAGAAGGGAGCAGGGAGGGGAGGCAGGGTGGAGAGGCAGCCAGCTCTGTCGTCATGCCACACAGCAGATCGACGCAGTGACAGCGTGAGTTATGTCTTATCAAAACTGCGCAGTAGGCTAAAGAATTCAAAACTTGCGAATTTTAGTTGAGTTCTAAGTTCAAGCTGAGTTCACTAGTTCCGAAGAGCGAATTCTATTTTCTTGAACAGTTTTCAATTTGTTCTAGTTAATGAACAAACATTTAAAGATTTATTGCTCACCAGTTGCTATAGTCAAATCTGGATAAACTACAGAGCACTATTCTTGATTTGAACTAGTTCCTGTTAACATGTTTATTTAATTGAGTTCATTTTAACTTATATGATTTGCTTGAGCTTACAAATCTGAGCAAGTTCATTTGAATCAGTCATCAAACAATCAAATTGGTTCAATATGCAATCTTCCATAAGTTTGCAATGAACCAGTTCATAATTAAATTTATGTATTTACAATTATTTGAATCAGTTTTTTTGAATTATTTCGTTGAACCCAATTAATCTCGAAAAGTTTATTACCTTTCAATTTATTGAATAAATTTAAATCATATCTTACAAATTGTTTAATTTGTTTAGGTTCATTTGAACCAGTTTCTTTGGCTTAAGCAACCTCAACTTATACCCATTCTCCCTCTCTTTCTTTACTCCTTGCAGATGCTGAAACACGTACAAATCTCACCGCTGCGCAATCGCTCGGACTCGCTCTCGCTGCGCTCCTCGAGCAACGCCTCCAGCTGCGCCAGCTCCATGTGCGGCAGCCCCGAGCCCCCGACAGATATGCAGCGCACCCCTCACGAGCCTCCAGCTACTCCAGCCTCAATGAGCAGCTACCACAGGTGAGTTCCAGCTACCTTCCCCCTCCTATCAAACCGGGACTAATCCATTCTATTCCCCCCTGCAGACCACCATCAAAGTCTACACGAACTGCCTGAAGATCGACATTGAGTACAAGACACTGGGCATACAGTGGGACACGACCAGCAAGGAGGTGATTGCCCAACTGCTGCGACGGTAAGTGAACGAAAAGAAGAAGGAATCTATAAAGGAACTGCCCACTTACTCCCATTTTCTCATTTCCTTCTGCAGCCTCAAGATGCGACATCGCGATCCGCGACTCTTCTATCTCTCTATGGAGGTGGCCGTGCGGCGGGCGGGAGTCAAGACCATTCTGGTGCTGGACGAGGACACGCGACCCGCCATCATGCAGGCCTGCCACCCCAAGGGCGAGTCCCGCTTCTGCCTGCAACTCAAGCCTGGTGGCCTCATACGTGTCCACACCTCGGCCCTGCAGCCCAGCTCGCAGTACAAGTCGCTGGTGATCAGCGAGGAGACGAACTGCGATGAGCTGCTGCAGCTGCTGCTCAGTTGCTACAATTCACTGGAGCCCGTCGAGAACTTCTCGCTGTACGAGGTGTGTCCCGGCCAGGAGTGTCAGCGTAAGCTGCATCCCGATGATCTGCCTCTGCGAGCGCAGGCCGAGCGCATGCGGCGAGGCGAGAGTTGCCACTTCCTGGTGCGACGCACGCCCAACTACGCCCGGCGTCGCCAGCTGCTGGCCAATCTCAATGAGGCTATCAACCAGAGCTATGAGAGCAGCTCGACGACAACAATGACACAGGTTGGTGCTGCGGATCGAGTGGAGGATGGCGATGCAGCGAGTCTGTTGGAACTATCACTGGAGTCGGAGCTGTCGCTGTCCGAGGATCTGCGCAGCTGCAGCAGCAGCGAAGATGCTGAGGACGAGGATGAGTGCGCCAGCAGCTCGGGCTCTTCGGACAACTCGACGGAGTGTGCGCTGCGTCGCGACTTCTTCACGCCCCGAGCGACACCCACGCCGACTGCCACGCCCAGTGCCCAACAGCCCAGCAGCCCGAGCAATAACAGCAGTAGAGGCTGCTCCGCCAGTCCCTCATCTCCGCCCACTCGTGCCTACAGCCCAGTCTACAATATACGCGAGATTCGCACGGCAACGCACTCGTTCTCCTCGCTGGGCAAGGACAAGAAGCTGCTCGACATCCACATGAACGCCCGCTACGCCCCCGCCGGCGTCTACACGCGCCTTCTGCCCGTCGCCGAGGTGGATATTCTCGATGTGAATGGCAACTCCAACGGGACGACGACGACAACATCTACGTCCAGCCTGTCTAGCGAGGCGGTTAACAACAATCCAGCCAAGGGACTAGGCCACTTTGTCTATCTGTAACGTGGCAGGGACTGTCCAGCTGGGATCTGTATATAGTATATATAGTTTAAAGAACCATTAGAATCGTAAGAGGATTAGACTAGGCTAAGCGAATCCCCCAAAAACGAGAACCGTTTGGACCAAAGATGCATTTGTAGGCTAAGCAAGAGTGGAGGAGAGACAGAAGGAGTAGAGTAGGAGTAGACAGAGAAAAAAAGTCGAAGTTTGTAAATAATTAATGAGATAAGAGAGTGCGACACAGAGAGAGAGAGATCGCATCACCTTTAGTGCTTCCCACAGTTGAAACCTAAGGGAAACTTCGAACACAAAGGAGTCTATAGCTTAAGGCTTTAGTCGCGCGACTAAAGCATATCTAAGTCTAGGATCTTGGCACCTAACAACTACCATATAAGCACTACATGTAGCAACCAAAAGATATTGTAATAATACCAATATAAACAAGAACCAACATCATCTGTTGTTTTTACTTTGATACCAGGCAAGCACCTTATATATTTACCCTATTGTACAGACAAAGCTTTATGTCTGGTTGAATATATATATACATCGATCGATAGACTAATGAGTTTCGTATACGAAAAATAACGCACGTGCTCAACTATTTTTTATCCATAACCAAAGCGATATCCTTAATACAATATGCAACTTCTACATATTTTGTGTTGCATACTTGCAGGCAGCGCCTTGTAAATCAATATGCGAATACAAATATTTTCTTATTGATAAACAAACAATGGTTAATTATTCGTTTGCAAGGTATATAAAAACGTCCGACGTCGCTTCCTCTTCGGATATAACTACACTATGAGTAGGGGAAAAGAGGCTTCCTATCTCTACCTAAAGAAAAATAGTAGAACAGAAAGGAAATATATTTAAAGATGGACAGAGAGTAGACGTAATGCAAGATAGATAAACAGACAGACAGCACAGCACAGAGTAAGCAACTAATTGACAGACTGATAGACAGATGAATCATTTAAATTATCTAACCGTCTACACAAAAAATTGCCTTAAAAGAATATGTCTGATGGCTGAGCTTAAATTTGTTTGTGTTTGTCTTACGTTCACAATTTCTTAAACGCCTTAACGTCAATATACAATAATATGATATCTGTCTACTGTGAACTATAGCTCTGTAAAGCACATTTGTCTTGCTTGCATTACATAAGAGTATTCCAGTACATAATTTTAAAGTCACAAGATCTAGGAGCTCATGTAGACAGCTCGACGAACTGACATAAACCCTACAAAAATAATCCTTCTTCTGCATATAGTGGGTGTATGATGTGTACTTCCCTCTCACTGTCCGCCATTGCATTTTAATAGCATTACGCGCAGGCGACATACGTGAAATAAGCTAACGGCAATCAGCCGTATAAATAGGCTCCAATTAATGCGGCCAGCCACGCAATTTGTATTTAAAATCGGGCATTATTGAACGTCGGCCATGGAGCGGCTTAAGTTGAATGATTTACGTGGCGTATACGTAATTTGCATGGCCAGCAAGTGAGCTCGTGAGTGCAAGCATGAAAAGAGAGTGTTAAAGAGCCTGGAAAGTTGAGAAAAGGGAAGGTGAGGGGAATACTGAGAGGAGAGAGGGGAGAAAAAGAGGGTAAATAGAGAGTAAATTGAGAGGAAAGGAGACATGAGAGAAGAGGAAACTGCCTGAGCGTAGGCGGCTGTTCTTGGTCCTTTCTTTAATCAGACAAGCAGCCACTCAAATTACACACGATATCAAGATTTTGGTAGAGACCCATTAGTGACCTTTTTGGGGGCACTAATTTATTAAGAAAGGTCGCTGAGCCGAATTAAAAATAAACAAATCGCCAATGGAATCCAATTTGCTGCAACCCGAAAATAATAATAACTCAGCTGACAAAGCAGCAGGCAAAGTGGCAAACTGGGAAGCGATGCGAAGCCAGCCGAGTCGAAGGGTTTCCATTTGGGGTTACCGAAAGTTTTCGCCGTTTTACCGGATTTTGTTTGGCCAACGGGTTTGTTTATGTCTGTTACGGGCAGTTCGAGGCAGCATCCTCAGACCGAAAAACTTTCGCAAAAATTTCACTTGGCCGGCAAATTGCATTGCGAAAAGCTCATCAAAAATGCATGACTCGCAGTTCGGTTGCGGGCTGCCAAAGCCCATATGAATGGCAATGCCTGAGAGGGGGAGGGGGAGGGGACGATGTGACTGTGCCAGCTGTGCGGCGGAAACGGAAATGCTAAGCAGCGTGCACTGCCAACAGTCAGCCGAGTTGCCCAACATAATAACTTAAGCACTTTTTAAGTCGAATTTAAAGTATTCTCCCTGCCACGCCGGACTGGCCAAGTGCCAGAGAAGGAAGCCTCTGCCAGTCCGGCATAAGGCAGGAGGCAAGCTGCAAGCTGCAAGCTGCTGTGAATGTTGCATTTAAGATAACTGCAAGCCACTTTGTAGCCTCAAACATAAACACTGCTGTCTGTCTCTCTATCCAACTGTCCCTTTGTATGTGTGTGTGTGTAGTCCTTCTATCTGTGAGTAAGTTGCAAATATACGTTCACTTTAACTAAGCCTCAGCAGATAGTAAGTTCTTTGGCCAGTTGCCTCTCGATGTCTGCACGCCGGTTACTTGAAATCTCTGTGAGTTTTTTCTTCAACTTGTGCAGCATTTTAAAGGGAGTTGGGTAGAATTCATCTGAATATGCGTGTGGGTGTTAAATTCCTTACATAGCAATGCATTGCCTTAGTTTACCTTGTTGAACTGAGCAGTAGTCCATAGCTCAGTCACTGAGTACTTATTAAGGAAGCACCTCTTCTGACTTAACCCTTGGCAATGTGTTGTTTATCTGTAAGTTGAGAATGCGCTACTTATGATAAGAGTACTGATGTAGGCACCCATAAATATGTTGGAGAACGGAGTACCCTCTACTTAAGTAGGTGCCCATGAATGGGTGGGTGAATAAATTCTGTAAGTGAAAAAGAACCTATTTTTAATTATGCCCTTCCACCATTGAAAATGGTCAGAAGGAGGCACGGAATTTCACATGTAATATGCCACGCCCACCGCCCATGCAGATCATTGTTTAAATTTTTTATATTTTTTTAGCTACAACATTTTATTTAAATAATTAATTTAATTTTATTAAAAATGTATAACTATTCAGCAGAAAATAAATTAAATGCGCGCAAAAGTATGCATTAATTTTTACAAAGAAATTTTAGAATGGAAATCAGCCGGCCTGAAAGTATGCAATGGACAAATATATTGTTTATCCATGACAGTAAAAGTATAAGATGCATTATAAGACATATGCTTGCTGAGGATCCACTAGCCGAGTCGATTGAGTCATGTCTGTCCAACAGAGCTAATTTGACTGATGGAATATTGATATTAACATTGAATATTGATTAGGAATATATATGGTAAATAGGATATTCTTAATGTTCTTTGTAGTTTTCGAAGTGCCTCTTTCAATGTGTCACAAACTTGTATTCTAAGTTAATATACTCTATACAAGGATGTAAGCACGCTCTTAGCTGTTACAACGTGCACCTGCACAGTGGGTAGAAAACCCACACGGCTTGCGTAAAACTGAGCTAAGTCCGTTTCGCAACTCGCTCAACTAATTGCCCTAATCCGTTAGGTAAATTTGTTCACGTTTTTTTTCAGCTAGTTTCGCATAGAATGCTCGTCGGCGTGCTTTGTTTTTACACAACTAATCGGCTTAGCAGTCCCCGACAATAGCACACGCCCCCCATCCACGCCCACCGCCCAGTTATGCAGAGCTGCCACTGTTGCAATTGACTTCTTTGACGGACGCGATTTATCACTTGAATTATTTTTAATCCCAGTCAGAGGAGGAGAGGAGAGAAAGGGGAGTGAATTATTTTCCACACAGAAAGTGATTTGCCTGCTCTGCATGTGGCGGCACCTACGCTTTGAGGGAAAAAATATGAAAGAGGGAAATGAAAGTTGTTGACTTTCATTAGCTGAGCCAGTGGCGTTTTAATTAAAAACGCTTCGCATCGCTCATAAAAGAGTTTGCTGCATGCAACAGCTGCTGCTGCTTTGCTCGCTCCTCTTGCTCCCAGTGCGAGTCATCGGGATTGTTATCCCCGCCGGCCAATGGATAAGCTTGCGTAATGGAGCCTCAAACCTCAGAGAGAGGAGATGCTCAGCCTTGGTAGATAATTGTTTGATAAACCACAGGCAGTTGTACGAGCCATGCAAACAGCTTCAGCCACCCCTTCCCGCCCCCCTGAACAGTCCCCAATTTTCATCTCTCGGCATTCATCTGCTCGCATCTGTGCATCCTGGCTGCTGTTGATTTGCCTGCTTCGCTTGCTGTTTGCCAGCCTTCGATGGTGAACAGAATTTTCGTTATTGCCATTTTAGTTGCACTTGACTTTCCTCTCTCTTCTCATACCCTCTGAGAAGGTTGTGCCTAAACGGGTTTGTATTTTCATAATCTGTATTAAGTGCAGAAGGTTCGGTAGGAATAATTCGAGGAATTCTTAAGACAAGTTCTAGGAATTGCAAGTGCTCTAGGCAACTATGAATACATAAATCACTGCAGTTCATTTATACAACATATATATAAAGTATCATACTATTTAAACAAAAAACAAAAAAAAAAAAAAAAAAAAAAAAAAAAAAAAGTAATGTATACCAATATCAGCATATAAAGTTAGTTTAACTTATTTAAATATTTAAAGGAGAATTTTTCTTACTGAATTTAAATGATTAAATTTGACTTACAATATTTAGGTGAACATGCTCAGAATACAAAATTTACTTAAAAAGTATTATACTCAAGAAAAATTATACAGTAAATACTAGTAGTAACTTTCCATTAGATCCAATTCCCATCATATCTATCCATATTCCACTTACGCAACAGGGTAACTTCCCGTCGCATTCACTTGACTCTTTTTTACTTTTTCTGCCCGAAGTTGTATAAAGTGCTCTCACACACACTCACAATCACACACACACATGCTCAGGCATTTAACAGCACCCCTTTACACAGCCATACATACGCACTCACACAGACACGTATGAAGAGACAGACACACAGACGTTGTCTCACACATGGCAGACATTTTTCATCAGTTTCCGTAAACTTTTCAGCTCGACTCTTTTGGTAGCTTGTCGAGCTGCTGTCGCAGCCTGCTCGCCTGGTACTTGCATTTTTTAATTTACGTTATTTTTTGAATTCTTTTTTTTCTTTTTCACCCCCTCAACCCAACCCTTAACCCACTCAGCCCTCCAGCAAAGGGATGTGCAGAGTGAGTACAACATGTTGCTGAGCAGCATGTTGCCAGCAGCTTGTTGTTGTTGCTCATGATTGATGCCTGTCGCTGTTTCCATTTGTTTTATTAAGTTATTGACACATGCACACACACACACACACAACACACACACACACATATGCATACTTGCACACAGAGTGGAGTGGAGCATAAATCATAGTGCGCTATCTTAAGCGCCATTCGCCGGCCGTAACTGTGATTTATGTCAATCCGCAGCCTCTCAAGTTGCTTTTAATTATGAGAGATGCCTCGTCACGTCGGGATGAGCCGCTTCTGGAGGCGCCACTTGACACAATTTATGGTCACTCTTTGCATAACAAAGGCCTGCCAAGCAGCCAGCTAGACAGCCAGTTGGCCGCATAACAAATGGTCAAAACAAACAAGCGAGCTTCAAGTGGTTCCTCTTTCCTCTTTCTTTCTCTGCATCGCACTCTTTCCTTTTTTCACTCTTTCTCCTTGCAGATTATTCGGGCAGATTTTGATTTTTAATTTGCGACCAGTTTTGCCCTCGGTAATTGAGTTTTCTCGGGCTTCCTTTGTGCATCCCGGTGCGGCACTCTTGTGGCAAGGATTTACTGCAGCGCTTGCTGCTGCTGAGTTGCACTTTGACAAACGACGATGAAGAGAAAGAGGAGCAGCAGCAAGAGCAGGAGAAGTCTCCTGTGGAGCTCTTTCTGCAGCCTAGTCGAATATCATTCGAGGGGAATAAATAATAAAACAAATTGCAAACGCAATTTCAACCTGCTGATGTGGCAAAATAAAACGCGCTCGCAGTGAATCGAATCGAATCGAGAGTCGCAAATCGAGAATCGCGAATCCAATTCAAATTTGGCCAATTGGCGTTGGGTTTGTTTACATTTGGTGCGTGAATTGCAATTTCGAGTGATTGATGGTGGCTGATAAGCTGGACTAGCAGGACAGTGGAGGGGCAAAGAGGGGGGATTGTGTGCCTAATGGGCTGGCTGTGGGTTGCCGCTTGTCTCATTTGGTGATTGAATATTTTAGCTTGAAAATAGCTGGCAGTGTCAGCAAATGCTTTTAGCTTTATTTATTTATTTGTTTTTAAGCTTTCTAGGTTTCATATGTAATCACATTGTA
Organism: Leucophenga varia; assembly: GCA_018903435.1. Taxonomy (NCBI): domain Eukaryota; kingdom Metazoa; phylum Arthropoda; class Insecta; order Diptera; family Drosophilidae; genus Leucophenga; species Leucophenga varia. The sequence goes on along the minus strand of JAEIFJ010001188.1, from coordinate 18,447 downwards.
AGTTATTCCAGGTGGTATAAATAAACAAATTATTTTTGCCAATTTAAAGGCTTACGTAAACTAGAGAACTTTCTTAATATCACTTAAAGATACATTTTATAGATGAAATTCCTAGAGTAAATTTATAAGCTGAAACTCATCTCAAAAGTTCAATGAGAAGTAAGGAAGCCATAAGAATATATCACGGGAATCTCAAAAAGTTTCCAAAAAAATGTCAAGAGGAATTCAGGAAAACCTTAGATGATTCAATCGACGGTAGTAGTAGCTCAGGCTAGTAATCCTGGGCAAGAGTATGAATAATTTGGGTGGTTTGCCACGGATCCTTTTTGCCTTTTATATACCCTTTAGTTAGTAACCCTCTTGGTCATTTCCAGAAGACTGGACGGTTTTATTAAGTGTTAAGGGAGATTTTAGTTAAAAGCTCAGCATCTTTTATATTATTCGAATTTCTTTAATATTTTCAATTCTTTTTAAGACGATCCCACGCTCAAAATCTTAATAACTTTCCATTCACCAACTCAATCAAAATATTAGCTAAGTCACATGCATAAATAATTAAAAGATATTTTTCTATTAAATTCAATTGAAATGGCAAATTTACGATAGGAGCTCAAATGGTTCTCGGGAAAATCGCCAGATATATTCAGCATTTAATAAACTTACCATTCCTTTAAATTAACAAAAACCCCACTCAATAAAATGCCAGAAAATTATAAAAAATTAAAAAGTAATTTCCCATTCAATTCAATAAAAACATCCTGTTTATGTTCGTTAGATAATTCTTTATTCGTATAATTTGTATCACTTTAGAATAAGACTTAGCACTAGAAGTTGGACAGGCATTATGCCCGAAGATATATTGTAGAAATATTGAAATAGCACGCGAGCTACGAATGGACTTACGATCTAGTACAACTTGACAATGATAAAAACTAAATGGTATTGAAGACTAGAGGCTAGTACGAGACTATGGACTAGATACTGACTAAAGATCGGCTTTAATTGCTAATCGAAGCAAGCAACGGGGCTTCTTAGAGAATCACAATGGAATTCGACGACTTTTCAGATGACCCTGGGCTGCGGCTAGAAAGGGGTGCTGTGCTCCCGCGATGGTTTCTATGAGCGTCGACCGAAGACACGCAGATGCGTCTTCCAGCAGCTTGGCCATCATAGCTGCTCGTTGCCAATGTGCGTCGTGTCCGTGGGCAGCGAGTGGGTCTGGGCGTGGCACAATATATTATTATTTATTAGTCAATTTATATAGATAAGGAAGAGAGTAGGATAACTTACTTGCAGCGCCTTGCGCTTGTGATGCATCGACGAGTTCGAGGATGACTTGCCCTTGCCCTTCTTCCAGGAGCAGAGGAGCAGCTCCTTCATGCCCTTGCGAAAATTGCGACTGAGGAAGGCGTAGAGCAGCGGATTAACGCCCGAATTGAAGTACGTGACCAGAAAGGTGAGCGGCGTTAGCAGCGCATTAAAATTGGAATCACCGCGATACGAACGTGACCTGTAAATGTGCACATATTTAATTTGTATATGGTACGTATCTCCCTCAATATCCATGTGTGTAAGTGTAGTTTACAGTTATGTTACAACATGTAAATGAGCCAAGCATAAGGAAGGTGCTTCCAACCCAGACAAAGCAACAATTGAAGTTGCTTTTTAGTCTCCTCCTGACGAGGGTTAAAAGGTCAGCAGCGTGTGCACTCTCCTGCCGAGGTTATTTACCTTGTTGCTGTCTCCACTTGAAACTCTGGCTCATAAAGTTTGCTACACTTTTCCTAACTGTCCGCTAAGTAGACAATATTTCTGGTAGTGCCCCTGGTAGCTTCACCCTCGACTCATGAGATTTTCACCTGATGAAGTTTTCTGCAAAGTTTTTGCCGCCTTCAAGTATGGCCAGCATAACTAACATCACAAGGAGGCACTTCTTGAAACAATCCTGCACAAGGGTGGTAGTTGAGGCGTAAAGCTACACTAGCTTATACCTTGTAGAATCAAAGGAAAGATAACTCTACAGGCCACAACAAAGAAAACTGCTTGGGAAGTCTCTGCCAACTAAGAAGTTGCATAGTAGTTAACTCTTTCCTCCCTTGTTTGCTTGCTGATTTTCTCCCTTTCTCCCAAAGGGTATCTGGTAGTCGCCTAACCAGTCATGCTGCAGCTGCCAAATTTCAAGTTTTGTGTTCTGCGCTGGACAACCGCAAACTTTTGGCTCAAACTGTCGGAATGTTTTTACATTGTTTGCCGTTTGACAATTCGCGCGCTGCACTTGCAAACGACTTGTGAGTCAACAAGGCGAGGGAGCTGGCTGACGGAACAGGGTCGAGGGGGGTAGAAGGGTCACAGCTAACTGATTGGCGCTGTCAATGGGCAACGGCTTTGTTGTGCTTTATGCCTTGCACAGCTTGAGTTCTCAAGTGGATTTTGCAATTGGTTTGCAAATTTCCAGAACCTAAACCTGAAGTTTGTATTGCAATCCGAGAAGGCCTCGCAGCAGGCGAGCAAAGGAGGGGGATGAGGGAGAGGGGGGGAACTGTACGACCCACATGCTGCACCGTCATTTGACGACCCTGGGCAATCTCTTTAATGGTCCATAACTGAAAGCCCGGCACAGCAGTTGCCCAAAAGACTGACTAGCCATCGCTGTCGGGTAGCGCAGTGCCTCCTCCCTCTCCCAGCTCCTTCTCCTGCTGACCATCGTTGGGTCTACTCAAAGCTGCTGCGGGTCCTCAGCTAATAAAGCGCACGTGCCGCCGGGCTCGAGCATGCTGTGCAATTGCGGCGCCTCGTGGCAGCTCTAATGGTCACTTCATTAGGACTTCTTCCTTGCCAAGCTGCTCTCAGTAGGTCAAGCCAATAATAGCAATAAATGGCTAAATGACCTTATGGCTTATTTCAGCTGTTGCGACAGATTCCTCAGAGTGATATGAAGTGCTTCTCAACTTAAGAGAAGGCGTTCATTTTAACCTCCCCGACTTCTGTCTTCGTCTCGAGAGTCTGCGTGAATATTTCTCAATTCCTAATTTAGTATAATAGAAAAATATTGTTTCACTTATTGCTTGTCAGGCAAAGTGCCAAGAATATCATATATATAATAATACTTTACGCATCTATGCAAAAATAGCTGCGATGCATTTTCGAATTTGCGTATTAATTTAACTTATTCTGGCAAAAAAAAATAACAATGTGAAACTGCGAAACACAAATGAGAAGAAGCTGAAATTCTGGTCAGCAAAATAATTGAGATTTATCTTGATTTGGGGTGTCTAAATCATTTCTATCCATAGACAACAACAACAACTTGGCATTTCTGTTTCAATTTCAGTTGCCATTTCCATTTCAATTTCCATTTCCAATTCCAATTTCATTTATTAATGTGCGACTTTAAAGATCGACAAGAGAGGGCGCCCTGCCCCTAATATGTGGGCGTTAAACTGTTTATATCGAGCTTGTCGGCCAGCTGTCGAGGCGACGTTGTCTGACAGCCAATCACAGTGTCCCTGCCCCGCTCCAAATGACCATAAAATGTCGTATAATGGCCAAATCAAACAAGTCCCGCAAACACGACGAACAAACAAGGAACCCTCGCAGTAAAAAGAACCAAACGAAAAGCAACGAAATGTTTGAATAGACCTAAACAAGGGGGAGAGTTGCACGGGGGAGAGAGAGGAGGAGGGAGGGGGTGGAGGGCATCACATAATAGACTAGGCTTTACCTTGTATTTGATACCTCGCACTGGTGGCCTGTCAATTTTTTATTAGGATATCTTGTAATACGTTGCGACTGCCTGGTAATTGTGGCTAATGTCATCAATTGCCGACTATACACCCATTTTGTGTATTATAAATACATATTTTTTGGGGAGCAGCTGTCTAGTGCCACGTTTATGCCAGTTTATGGCAACATTTTAAGCATTTTATGGGGCAAAGAAAGGGAGAGCGAGTCACAGACTTGGTGAGTAGGGTATGCTTCCGCAATTTGTCGCAATTATTTAGGTCACATTTAAGAGTTGGGAGGAACCTACATGGGAAATACATCTCTATACATACTTGAGGAGTACTTGGATTAGGGAGGATTTCAATTGCTATATATATCCTTGTGGCAAACTTTGTTTTAATAATAAGTAAGCTAACCCAAAATGGTTGCTTGATTGCTTAGGAACAACCTACATGGAAAATATATCTTTAAATACTTAAATGATACTTGAATCGAAGAGAATTTCAACTTTGAAAACCTTTAAGATCTTTTCCTTGTGGAAAACTAAGAATCCTATCCAGAGATGTCTGAAGGAACAACCTACATAGTAAAAAGATGTATAACTACTTGAGAGGTTCTTGGGTTAAGGAAGATTTCGATGTTAAGAATCGCTATAGAAATCCACTGACAAAATAAGTTTTCATAAGAAACCCAACCTAACTTTCTTCATCAGAGAACCCTCAAGGAACAACCTACATAGAAAACATATCTATTAATAGTTGAGAGAGTACTTGAATTAAGGAAAATTCAAATTTCAAAACTAACTAAGCCATTCTACTTGTGGCCAACCAAGTTTCATTAAGAAGCCTAACCCAAAACAGTTGCTTAGGTGCTTCCTTCCCCAGAAAAGCCTTAAGGAAATAGCTTTATGTGGTTAGGTTAGGTTTGGTTATTGCAAAGATTTTGCCAAACCGTAAACGGACTTAAAATCATTGAGGATGTGTGCGAAAAGAGCCTATTTACTTAACGGAAATGAGCAAATAATGAAAACGAAAAGCAGTCGACAAGCTACGCATAATAAGTAGGTCCAATGAAGATAGATGGCATGGCGTGTCTAGAAATGCCAGAGGCAGGGGAAGGGAGGCCAATCAGTCTGGCACTTGGCCCAGTTCACAATTGACAACTTAATTGTTTGCCAGGGCCAGTTAATATCGCAGCGAGAGCCGACAGATGCGACGACTCGCGCTATATGCAAATGTCCCTTCCCGTCAACTGTTTGCACAAGATAAAAAAATTGTTCCCATTCCAGCAAAGGAAATCATGATGACGATGATGATGACAAGCAGAGAGAGAGAGAAAACTGTGAGGGGGGAATTGCAAATCTACTCACCAGTATTGCCACATTTTGCGCGCATGATACGGCAGATTGCAGAGCGCAAATGTCAGCACAAATATTATCAGCATGCGGACCACGCCTCTGCGAGCGCGTAGGACATTGCTCGATGAATGTGACATGTGTGTGGCACCTCCGCCTCCGCCTCCAGCGCTGCCACCTCCACCTCCTCCTCCTGTTCCGCCATTGCCCTGTCGCTGATTATGCGAGTGCGAGTGATGATAGAAGCTCGTTTTGCGACAGGCGCTCACAATGGGCCGATCCGCCTCCAGCGAGACCTGCATGAGTAATGGATATTATCGCGTTAGACCCAACTCTATATTTGGCTACATGCATGGAGCATTGGGGGCATTTGGAGCATTTTGGTGCTTGGCTTATCGACTAGCAGACGTACCCACCTTGCAATTATCAAGCTTATTTTGCATGTGTGTTGTCAGTGGTGTTTGTAGTTCATGTGCGAGTTGTTGTTGTTGTTAGGTGTTGTTAGGTGGTTTGGAGTTGGTTAGTAGAGAAGGTAAACAAAAGTCGAAACCAGAGTGCGAACCAGAGAGAAAGAGAGAGAAAGAAAGAAAGTATTCAAACATAAAGATAGTTAAACAGTTAGCTGTGGATCAAGGTGGTAGAAAGGCTAACAAAGGTAGGAAGGGTTAGTCAACAATAAAGAGTTATTAGCGTTGTTATAGCAACTCCACTTCAGTGAATAGAGTATATAACCCTGCAGCAGAGTCAGTCTGATTGCCTTAGGTATTTCACTTTGTATATACCAAGTGTAGAAGGAACTCTAGCTGCAAGGACATACAATCATCTAAACATACCTATCTTATACATAAATGGTGCACTTAAAGTAGCTTAACATAATTCCAGTCCTCATGGGGAACTCTGCCCCCAAGCAAAGCGAAAAAGTAGCAGCTAATCAAAATGTATTCCTGGAACAAGAGATTGCACTACTCTGCTCGACATACTGTTACTGTCTTGGCATGGGCAACCTGCCCCCACTTCGATTACGCCCTTCTGATGGCGAAGACAGCTTAACCTCTCGAACAGTTTGCCGACCTCAAGTGGCATTCATAAATCATTACAGGTCATAAGTAGATACACATATCCACAGCAGTTCCTGGCCATTTTTCATTTTATTAGCTCCCTCCTAACAGCGACTCGCCTGATGGATGACTAATACAACATATATATACGAGTATATACTATATGGTATGAGTATTTACAACCTTCTGCTCTAGACTATGCCAGCTGTCTGGCTCTGTAAGTGGCAGTTTTAGAAGTTGCGTATACGCCGCGTTGTCAGATAAACTATTTCACACGGTCTTCACTTGGATTGCGCTGCAGTTGGCCGAGTGGCTTTATTTAAGTTTCCGCCAACGCAACTGTAAACTCGATACAGATACTTTTAATGCGCTTTGACACCTGCTTTAGCCTCTTCGCCAGGTGCCAACAACTTGTGCGAAGCGACGGGAAGGATTTCAAGCCAAAGTTAGTCCAGCGCTCTCGGTCAACTTCAGCCAATATTTAGGTAAGAATGACAGCAAACTATTTAAGTGGCAGGAGCGCAAATAACTCGCAACTCTAAGTGCAACTCAGAGTGCAATTGCCCAAGAAGTTATTTGGCCGAGAAGAAAGCTTGATGGGGAGGTTCTTTTCGAGCTACTCGTAAAAAGGCCAGATTTTGAAAAAATAATGAAGAATAATTAAAGGAATTTGTATTTTCTTAAGGCATTTCGATAAAAGTTATAAACTTAATGTACGTTTTAAAAAAAGGTTTTTTGCTCTCCTTAACCTCTCCTAAAAAATATAAATTAAATTGTTTAAAATCGTAAATTTAATTTGCAGCTCGTAAGAAATATTTCTGATTTCGAAAAGCTTTCAGCATTGGCTAAGAATGACACAAAGTCAGCAAGTTCTTTCTCTATCTCTGCCACATTAAATGTGCTTGACAGAAGAATACCTTAGTATCAATCAAAATGATTGCAAAAGAATTTCAAGAAAATCTTGCTAAATTTTCTCGTCATTCTACTCATTCCTGCATCATCCTTATGATTTAACAGCTTTGGTTCCTGCAGTATCTTTAAAGCGAACTAGTTCCACAGCATGGTAGTTATTCATTCCCCTGGCAGCTGCTCCCATCACGACTAGAAACGAACACATTAGGGCTTGGTTATTCATTCGACGGCACAAGTTCTTTTTGCATATTTGCGCTGCGCTTTGCTTGGGGGCATTGTTTCTCCAGCACAGTCTCGCTCACCTGTGGCCAGTTCTGTGGAACTGCTCTCATTGCGCTCACCTGACTCTCTGTGATGCTGACGCCACGCTTTTCATATTTACTGCTATGTTTACGTGACAAGGACGTCGAGCTGCTGCCGGAAGCAAGAGACGATGCTGCTGCCACTGCCGACGTCGTCCCCGGCGCCGTCATCTGATGTAGCTGATGGTGATGCGGATGTGGATGTGGCCCGTGATGATGGTGATGGTGATGGTACATGCTATTGTGCAGGCTCATGCTGTTCTCCTGGACCGAGTGCTGCTGCTGCTGCTGGTGGTGGTGTGGCTGCTGGTGCTGGGACACGTGCGGAGTGAGGCCACGCGAGCTGCGCCACAATGCAATGGCGATTTTGCTGTACAGCACCTGGAAGGGAATAGCGTTAATGTATGGACATGGTTAGGGTTATTCAGTAATTTATTCTGGGCAATGTTTTCATAGCAACTCGGCATATGGCTCGGGCTAATTAGGGCATGAGTATGCGAATATTCGAGACTCATTCCGCGAGTTGTTTGCTCTGGCTATGAATAATTTCGCCATTCGACATTCGGATACGCACCGTCATGACCAGCAACGGCATCACATAGAGCAGCACAAAGTTAATCATGTCCAGCAACTTGGAGTTGAACATCTCGCGATCCAGCACACAGATCTCCTCCTCCTGCCCGTCCTCGGTGTGAATGTTCTTGATAGTCTTGCTGAAGACAAATTTGGGCGTTGAATAGACCGCCGATGTTATCCACACGGTGACAATGACCATCTGCAAGGGTTGACAGGACAAAGCAGAGGGTGTTTCAGGGGTGCCAGAGTAAAGCAAATGTCTCGGACAACACAATTCCATTCTAATGGCGAACAAGCACACCAATTGCCATGCAGCGGGGCCATTCGGATGTCTTTATGTTGCCGCGACTCGATTTTGGGCTTTCCCTGTCGGACTCTAATTGCAGCTATTAGCATTAACAAACGCATATTTAGCTGTAAATTGTTTCATTCGCCCGGCTGAAAGAGACTAAAGTTTTGCCCATTCATGAGGCAATTATGCCACACAAAACGTAGGGCGATATTCATAGCGATGCCCCATGGACATGGCCATTGATAAGGTCGCTCGTAGGTCGCACAGTTCTGGGCACCGGCAAAAGTTTAACATCTATTCTTTGTCTTTGTCCCTCACTGTCTCTCTTTCTCTCTCTATTCCCCTCTCTCTCTCTCTCTCATTCGGCAAACTTTTGACTGCCATGGCCTATTAAGCCCTTTGGGCTGTGCTGGCGACCCCATGGCAACTTTTTGGGTTCATTTTAATAAGTTCTATTAGCGTGCAAATTGCGGTCAGGACGAGTATCAAAGTTATTAAAATTAATACATTTTAATTGTGCCTGCCCTCGCCAAATTTAATGAACAGCCCAAAAAATCGCGACTCTGCTAATGCATTTCTAATGAAATTTTCAAGTTGTCATACAAACTTTTTTATAGAATCTCATCAAACAAAGAACCCGAAATGGGTCTAGACGAGAAAACAATTCAGCAATGTTAGCTGTCATGCATATCTTAAAGTTCAATGGTCACCCTAAAATTAAAAACAATATTAATTAGCTAAGAGTTTTATTAGAACTCAACGTTAAGCTAACGAAAAAAATTATACGCAAATTTTAAATTTTGTATAACATTTTATGGTCACCCTAGAGTTTAAAAGTAAAAAATTAGTTGTAAATTCTACTTTGAAAAATAAATGCAACTGCTTTATAACTCTGAAACACAAAATATAACAACGTAGTCATAAATTTGCTCCTGTGATGGTCACCCTAACACTGTTTCAAAAATATTCCTTACTGACATACCGTATTCTTGATATTTAGGTCAAATTCGGTCTGGACGAAAAAAACAATTCAAGAAGGCAAACTTCCATATAAAACATGAAGTTTTATGGTCACCCCCAAAATAAAAATAAACTATCTTTGAGTTTAAATGGAGCTCAACCAGGAAATCAAAGAAGAAAAATTTATATATGGTAATTTCATAAATCATAATTTTAGTGAATTTTATGGTCACCCTTAAATTCGAAATCTAAAGTTCAAGTATGGTTATATTGAAATTAAATTTGAAAATAGAAACATGGTCAACATATAGAAAATCTGTTCTAACAGTTTTAAGTATACCTTAGCATTTCCTCTTGGTCACCCTAACCCTGTCTAATATTTCGCATAATTCTCCTTTCAACTATTTCAATTTCTACCCCTAATTGGCAACTTGACATCAGTTTGGCCTGTTTTATGTTTTATCATCCATTCAGAAGGGTCCTCGCTGACGTGACCCAAGCAATAATCGTTCATGTGCTTTCATGCGACTCGTTTAATTCTGGCAATTGGACTTTCCATTTTTTTGGAATTTGATACATTTCATTACAATTGACATTTTTGTCATCCATTTGTTTGGCAGCCAATAAAACCAAATCATGCGCAAACGAATTCTCATTGAAGTGCCTTGTGTAGCTTACCCCCAAACGTGTAATGCGCAAAACAAATTATAAATTTTCAAATACATTGCAAGTGTGTCTTACTAATACCAAAAATGTATCTATTATATGTATGAATGGTAATTACTAAAATAATCGGAAGAGAAGTGTAATTTATATAATTTTTTTCGTTTTTATCAGAGCATAACTGAAAACACTTTAATTAACTTAGACTAATAAGTTTTTAGATTTGTTAGCTATGTAAATATTTTCATATGTCTGGATGGAATAATGACAAGATAGAGTAGAGAGCAAAACATAGTACACCAGTATATAGAACGTTCAAAAAAAAAAAAAAAAACAAACAAATAATCTATGAGAATAAAACGTATAGTGTTTCTTTTTTAATTCGTCATATACGAATAGCGGGAAAAGTATTATCAGTTTTTCTGAACGTTTGTAACCTATTAACGACGTCATTATTTCTAAAGACGTCATTTCATTTTAAACCTACAAAAGACACTTTCCTTCTGCGATTTTGGCATTTCTCTCCAACCGAGTCACTAGTATTCCCGGTGCGGTATTATGACCCTTTAAAAAGTCAATTTCAAAAATATGCTTTAATTCTTACCAAATCTCTTATATGGACATATGTTGACCTTTAGAAGTGATTTTATTTAATTTGTAGTGAATACAATAAAAAATAGTAACTAATTTCATACAAAAAACTCAAAATGGGCGCTCGATTTATGGAGGCTTAAACCAAAAAGGGCGTGGCACCTCTGGTTTTGACCTAAAAACTTAATAAGATCGAAAAAAAAGAGCAGAAATAATAAGGAATTTTCAAACTGGAAAATGGGTGGTAGATTTGCATGGGGGATACATCTTAGAGTGAGCGTGGCATTCAATTTTTACAATACCTAAAGCCTAGACAGGCGTAAGTTTCGAGTTTCAGTTCAATACCTTTGAAATTGAGGCAATAAATAAAGAATATACAATTAGGGTCTAAGATATCTCCTTTAATGCGTTACAAACTTTTTGACAAATGATAGTATCCTGCACACTATGTGTGACGGGTATAAAAAAGACGAGACAGATCGAAGCGTCTAGAGCGAAATTCGCTTTTATTTTTAAACAGACCATTCGAAATCTTTTATACTAGTTTTGCGCCTTTGACTTAGTTTTCAAAATATTTACCTGATGTACATATGTATAATAAAACAATATGCAACGCCCATTTTATACAAAGATACAAATATGATATAACCCAGTTAGAAACCTTTAATCTAAAAAGATGCTTTGATAAAAAATAGTTTAGATTCCAAAAACTTGAAGTGGATAGACAAAAAACAATACATAATGTATGTAAAGTGATTGAATGTTAAGAATATTTTTTTATCCACTTTAAAGAAATGCTCTGGTCTCGACGTAGATTTTTAAGATTGTTATCTCTTTTCAATTTATTTATTTTAGTTCCGACCAGAATAAATGGAATTTCGATTTTCTTGACTACTCGTAGAAAACCTTTTTAAATAAAATTTTTTCTTGTTGAAAAGATTTTAACGAGCAATTTTGTGTCAAAAAATGTACATCTTACGTCAGATATTCAATTAAAACGTTTTTACTCTTTATGAACAATTTTTTGCTGCAATATTTCCCAAGCTACTCATAGTCTAACTGAGCGCACAGTTTCAAATATCATAAGGATTGATTTATTTTTTTTTGTTACCGGTCTCAAATATTAAAAAACGGGTGATATAAGTTTGTAATGCATTAAAGAAGACATCGGAGAGCATATGGAGTAAATGAGGCATTCTTTTTGAATAGAAGATCGCCTCTTACCTTAGAATATGGTTTGACGTAGAATGTTCAAATCGGGCTCAAATTTTAGGTAATTACGTCTTCTTTTATATCCAAAATAGCGGATAAATAAAAAGACACTTGAATTAGGTTAAAATGTGCTATTTTTGGGTTTCCCGTTTAGAAAGAATGTCCCATATAAGCATATTCTTGATCAGCTTGATGAACTAAATCGAATCTAGCCACGTCTGTCTGTTTGTTTCTCTTAAATTACAATACTGTTAGCGTTGTAGCCTAGGGCCTCTAAGCATTCGTTAATTTATTTTTATAAATACTAAAATTGTGTGTAGTGTATATAATAGTCGAGCAGCTCGACTAGCGTTTTTTTGTTTTGTTTATTTAAAGAAATTTACAATAATAATGAAAATCAGAATATAAGTGATAAACTTGTCTGTACGGGGGTCAGATTAGCCACAAAGCGACAGAGAGAGAGAGAGAGACGGTGAGAACGAGAACGAGAACGAGAAAGAGCGAGCGAGCGAGCGAGCGAGTGACACAAGAGGAACGAAGAAACAGAATGAATGATCAAGTCAAAAAGTAAATATTATACAAAAAAAAAAAAAAAAATTGCAAACTCATTGTTCAACTCTTCCTACCCCTGCATCTTCCAGATGTCCTTGGATATGCCCGTCATTTTATTGCCACCAACATAGAGATACTTAAGTTGTCGCAGTTCGGTGACCTGTTTCGGGAAACTGTGTCAACAGATTGCCACTAAGATTAAGTTCCTTTAATGTAGAACTGCCGCCACCGCCACCACCACCACCACCTGTTAGCAATTTACTAGCCAAAAATGATTTTGGTAACGATTTAGTTGTCAATTGATTGTTTTTGGCTATTAGCGTGACCAACGGTAACTGCATAAGCGATTCCGGTAGCGTTGTCAAACAGTTTGAACTTAGATCAAGTACTGTAAATTGCAAAATTACGCAACAGCTCCGGCAGCTGAATGAGTCGATTGTGATTAAGCAGTAACGTTTCGATATCCTTGTGTGATTTAAGTAGTGACTTGTGTGGTGCATGTAAATCCTCGGCCAGCGTTATTGAATCAAGATTCATGCGTGCATAATCAAGCGTTTTCTGTTCTCGTGAATCCGATTCGCAGCTATCCGACGTATAGACTTCCATGTCTAGTTCCTTTCACGCACGCACACACTGTAACGGATAAATCGAATTGCTTTCTGTTTCTGTGTTTCTGCTTCCTGTTTTTCTTGTCTTTCTTTGTTTTTTATTGAGATGCGCTCACAGAAAACGCGTAGTGCTGTGCTCTCGTTTCGTTTCGAAAGTGATGCAAAAATATTAAAATTCGCGGCAATTTGCTTTGTTTTTTTTTAGTCTTTTGAATACGGCGCTTCAATTTTTTTTAAATTATTTAATTTACTATGTTGTATATTTGCACGATTTTTTTTATATATATTTTTTTTATTAAATTCTTAACAATTTTTCCGTCTCGTCATGAACGATATTTTTTTTTTTTTGCGTCTTTCGATGTTCTACCGGCGTATAAATCAAGCTTACGACTGAGAGATCCACAACGTTTTCGATTCGATTCAACACATTTTTCGTTTTGTGAGAAATATATTCATTTACCAAACTCGCACAATACATTGTTTATATATATTATTTAATTGGTTTTTTTAAAATTTTAAAACGTCGCCCTCTATATGAAAAAAGAAAGCAAACGCGTAGATAAGGAAGGTTGGAAGTATTAGGGGTATTGGGAAAGAAGTGCTTGTTTGAGTAATAAAGAAAAAGGGCTCGGTTAATTACAAATATATGTGTACATATGAAAAAATGTGAATAAAGTTTCAAAACAACATTTTTATCTGAAGAAGGGTCAAGGGCATACTACGGGGTTTAAAAAAAACTTAAATTAGTTGGTTTGTAAAAACATAAAATATTGTTTTGTTTTCTTCTCTTATTTTTAATTTTTTTGTTTTGGCGTTTTGTGTGCCGGGTTTAATTTTTGGAGCATAACTCTCTCAAAAATGCATATTGTTATATTCGTAGCTTAAGGGGGTATTCTGGTTCGAGATTTTTTTGTTGCATTTTTTTATAGCTTGAGTATTTGAGAATATCGCTCTGAAAGGATTTTTTTGAAATTCGAAATACTTTAGAAAATATAGCCATTTTGTGTCGACCAATGTCTTCGTGGAAATGTGATTTGCTTACTTAAGATATGTAAACATATGTATACGAGGTGTGTTCAAATATTATCGCGAATTTTGAATTTTCGCGGGTTACGTATATTCGAATTTCAATTTTTTTGTGGCGTTATGTTGGTACTCATGTCTCTCACTTATGCCGAAAAGCTTGGCCATTTGAATGTTCACTTAATTGTTGACAGCTGCTTTGCTTGCACGTGTTTTGGATCGTCTTCGATTTTTTACCTATTCAAAAAAATGGATCAAAGAACCTGTATCAAATGTTTTTTTCTGAATGGAATTAATGGAATAAAAATGTTGAAGAAGGCTTATGAGGACCGAGCTCTACCAAAATCAACAACATTTGATTGGTATAAATTGTTGAAAGAAAGTTGCGAACGTGTTGAAGACGAAGAGCTCCCTGATCAACCATCGACCTCAACGGACGATGCTCACATCCAAAAAGTAAAAGAATTAGTGCTTGCACACAGTCGATTAACTAGGAGAGATATTGCTGATGAAATTGGCGTATCGAAAGTATCAATTAATACAATTTTGAAGAATGTTTGGGCCTCAAACGTGTCAAGTCTCGGTTGGTACCAAAAATGATGATTTTTTTTAAAAACTGTACTGATTTTTCGTGACTTTTTTACCAAACTATCGTTCCGCAACCACCGTATTCGCTTGATTTGGCACCGTGTGACTTCTGGCTATTACCAAAACTCAAGAGACCACTCCGGAGAACGTATTTCGAGTCAATTGAGGGGATAAAAGCTAAATCGAAGAAGGCGCTGATGGCTATACCGGAAAGGGACTATTTGGCATGTTTCGAGGATTGGAAAAAAAGTTGGCATAGGTGTATTTTATCGGGAGGGGATTACTTTAAAGGGGACAAAATAGATATTCATGAATAAATAAATAATTAAAAAAAAAAACACAAAATATGCAGATACTTTTGAACACACCTCGTATATTGCTAATTATATTCTACTGAACCAATTTTGATGAAACTAAGTGCAATCGATGCTGAATTGTCAAAATTTTAAAACTGTTGACTTATATGTTCAATTGTATAAAAATTTTATTTAAAAAATCGCTTTCTTACCAAATTTTGTTTTTTGTTTTTTTTTTCCAAAATCACATTTTTTTTGATCATTTTGAGTCACTTTCCTCCGGTTCTACTGAACCGATTTTAATGAAACCAAGTGCAATCAACGCAAAATTGTCGTATTTCTTAAATTATTTTTATTTATTATTATTTATTTTTTTATTTTACTTTTTTTTGTCTGCACAAAAATAACTTCAAACGCGTTTATCTCGAAACTACTTTTTTCGAACTGGCGGCCACGATGCCGCCCGTAATTCTGAACCGATTTTGATGAAACTAGTTGCAATCGACGCAGAATTGTCGTCATTCTCGTCCGAACCTAAATCATAATTTTAAAAATGGCCAAAAATAAAAATTTTGTGTTTAAATGACTGCCATTTTGTCAAAAAAAAAAAAAAAAAAATAGCAAAATTTTTTTCGAGGTTCGGACGAGAAACATTTATTCTGATTATAACCCCATTTTAACTTTTCATTTCCGACAATCCTGAGACCCGGAATCGTGGACGCCAGTACCATACTTTATTTTTGGACCACGTACTTCGTAGGCCGAGATCTTTTTTAATAGCCCTCGTAAAAAAAATGTTTTTTATTAGCTTCAAGTATTTTGTAATTGAATAAAAAAACTCCAATCATATATGTCTTTCCCTTTTCAAATAAGATTTTTTTAAAAAATGGTCCAAAAACAGCCTCGCGAACCAACAGAATACCCCCTTAACTTATTGTCGAAAAATCTGTAATAGTAGTTTTTTTGAACGTAGTAAATTTTAAAAAGGTTTTCTAATTCGGAAAAAAAGGTGTAAATCAGGGATTTTGAAAATTTGTAGGGTGTTGTGTGTAACGATTGTAAATACATAGTAAAAAATATAATTATGTTGATAAATGTTTTTTGTTGTTCTCTTAACGATTTTAATCGATTTATAAGATCCATAGATACTTTTCATGATCTCAAAATTTACCTGTCTGCAAAAATGCGTGAAGATAAATCGTCAAAAAAATTTTCGGAGCCCAATGAAACGAGAACAATACGTAAAACTTGTAAGATGCGTGCACAAGCGTCGAATTCTTATGAAAAGTGAGAGTAGGTCTACAAACTAACCTGACGTCATACTTATCTGACATGGCGGTATACTGAGTGGCACACCCTTACGATAGGGTGACATAGGGTGACGAGTGCCCCAATCCGTCAGCTTGAGCTCTTGTTATTGACATGTGGATTCATCAAGAAGATTTTTATAAAAAAAATTGATACAATAACTAAATCTTTGCTCTACAACTTAGTAGAAAATAGGTGTTCGTGGCAAACAGGTTTTTTTTCGAGTTTCTTTACCTCCACCCCCCAAAATTTTTACATAAAAGTCCTTCGCACCTTACTGAAAAATGCGCATATTCGTTTTTTTTCTAAACAGGGCGCTGCGAATACCATACGTAGTTATAACAAGAATCAGTTGCCGTTGTCAAAATAAAAATTAAATGTAAAATTGATCGACGATGTCGATACTCCTACTAGGCAAAAGGACAGAAATAAAATTTTCCCCATTGAAACAATCCACATTACTCAAAAGTCAGTTATTTGAGGTTATAGTGAAAACGCGAACTAACTTTTGAATTCTGACTTCAGATTTCAATTCAGCGACCCAAAGTACATTCGAAATGACTACCTTGGTCTTCAGATTCTTTTGACTTCAGATTCGGATCAAGCGACCTAAAAACACATTAGAAATGACTACCCTGCTCTACCGCACAAGTCATGAATATTTTTTGAGTGGGTGTGTACCAAAAAAATTCGTTCTTTTAGGTTAGAATATAAACGAGAAGTAACTTTGACATTTTGACTTCAGATTCAAATTCATCGATGCGAAATACATATGAAATGATTTCCTGGTTCGCCGCACATGATAGAACTTTTTTGTGTGGTTTGTGTAATCAATATTAATATACTTTATGGTTCACGACGTCTCTTTCAATGTATTACAAACTTTCAGACTAACCGAATATATCCGTTTAAACTATGTTTAACGGATACAAAAAGTAAATTTAGGCAGGCCTGTGTTGTTGGTGTCGATTATAGCATCAAAATATGCGTCATTGATCGTTTGATCTGTTTGTTACTGTCCATGAAATGTTGCTAGTTTCAATAACATTAAGCTGAAAAGTTAAACTTGAACTCAGGTATATAGAGTCAGTAAGTCATACTATATAATTTTGGTAAACCTTTTTAGGTTATTTTAATAGAATTTTTTTGACAAAAAACAGCTGTACTGATGTTCTTAATAAAAAAACTGTTGTCTTAAAAATAAAAACAAATATTGACATAAATAAAATAAAACAAAGAAAAATTCAACTTCGGTAGAACCGAAGCTCAAATACCCGCTACACGAAACTTTAATTAGTCTGCCGTATCAAAAAATGCAGAGGGGGACAAGTCGATCCTATGAAGTTTGCACTCAAATTATAAGCATATACATATAATATTTTTAGCTTTTAAATGCAGATATAACCATAATTTTCTTGAAAAATAAATAAATGGAAGGTGAAACTGTATGGGGTCCATGCCATAGTGGCCCGATCCTTGTCATATCTTGTAGTATATTTATATAGAATGACAGTAGATTCAATATCATTGAAACTTTCAGACAGACAGACGGACACGGCTCAGTCGATTCGTCTCGTCGAGCTAATTAATAATATATATATACTTAATGGGGTCTCCGATGCCTCATTTAATGCGTTACAAACTTTCCGACAAACTGATAATACCCTTCACACTATCTGTGGCGGGTATAAAATTAGTGTTCGGAAAAATTTATTAAAATTAGTTTTATGTATTTCTATAATCGGTTGGTTTTCCGATCACTGACGTTACTAACATTTTTTAAACTTATTAATAATATATTTAAGTGTATATGTACATATGTATGTTTTAGACATTTGAATCGTCCATATTTACTATTATAATTATGAGATAATTATGTATATAGTCTATGCGAGAGTAGTTTAAAAAATATTTTGTCAAAGCATGAGTGCATAAAAATAAGTGCAAACGATTCAAAAACAACTAACACAGAATTTTTTTTCCTTTTCTGTGTTAGTTGTTGCAATCGTTTGCATATTCATGCTAGACCTCGTGAACAGCACAATTAAAAACTGCTTTGTTTTTTGTTACAGGCCATTGAGAAGAAGGAAAGTAACACGTAGTTATCACAAACAACAAAGAGACCCAAAATAAATGAGTCATAAAATTGTCTCGAAAAGCATACAATACTTTTAAAAAACTCGAGAAAACCTCGATTGACTCAGAGCCGATTCGAGCCCCCTAACGCTTTAATCTCAGCTTCTATAAATTTACCCCGAAGGATATAAAAGGTACTTTATATTAAGTATGTACAAATGTATGTAAAATGCAGGAATAAGGCTCGATAGACCCTACAAAAGTATATATATTCGTGATCTGCATTGAGAAGCGCAGTCGATCTACCTGGGTCTGTCTGCCATGTTGTCTGCCGTATGAAAGAGATTATCTCG
>JAEIFJ010001187.1:0-205566 GCA_018903435.1 Leucophenga varia | reverse complement strand
ATATTTCGTTCATTTAGCACTGGCGATAACACAGGCCGACAAAATTTAACAAAAGTCTAGACCCAGAGACCGGACTTATCATACCCGAAGGATTTTGATGCGCTGAATCCGAATCCGTGCTCTGAATTGCTCCTATACGTCTGGTTTTCGAGATATCCTAACCTAAAAGTGCAAAAAACGCGTTTTTTGCAGTTTTTGAGGTTACGTGACGGAAGGAAAAAAACTTATTATCAAAAAACGTTTTATTAACCCTTTAACGCTTAATACGCTTAATTGTAAAATTTCAAATAGAGATTTTTCGGTGAAAAAAAAGATATTTGAAAAATCCAAAAAGGTTTAGAAGGGGAAGGGTGGTACTTTCAATTGCCATAAAACGTTTTTTGATAATAATTTTTTCCGTCTGTCGCGAAACCTCAAAAACTGCAAAAAAACGCGTTTTTGGCACTTTTAGGTTAGGATATCTCAAAAAACCAGACGTATAGGAGCAATTCCGAGCACGGATTCGGATTCAGCGCATCAAAATCCTTCGGGTATGATAGGTCTTGTCTCTGGGTTAAAAACTTGTAGGCCTGTGTAATCTTCGTTTTTTCAAATATTATTTAAAAATTGACCGATAAAATTTTTGAAAAATTTTTATAGATAGATATTAATTTTAAGAAAATAAAAAAATTTTCATCAAAAGTTTTTTTCAACTCAGTGAGCAGAAAAATAAAAAAAACTAAAAAATTTTTTCTCGCTATATATTCGTTAATATCGTCGATATTGGAATAATAAGTATGCAGAAAGATTTCTCAGATCAAGGGCTATCGAACCTCATTTAACGATATTCAGTAACGTGGGGCACTTTTTACATGCAAACCCGGCTACACCCTTTAAAGCAAATGGCTTCATAATTTTTTATTATACAAAAACTTGAAAATGTCATATAGGTTTTTATGGTAGCCATCCTTAAAAGTGGTGAAGCAGAAAGTGAAAAAGTGATGATTTGTCAGACGTCCTAATTCAAGCTCCTATAAATCTTGAATGTACGGAACTGCAATAATTTAATGTTATATTAAATCACTTTTTCTGCTTCGCAACAGTAAGCTAAAAACAGTTAAACTAAAAAAATGTAAAAAGAGGTATATTACACTAGTTTAAACCAAAAATTATGTTTTTTCTAACCGACCTATTTCCATGTAGGTTGGGGCGTAGATTTTTCTAAAGAACAGTTTAGGAGATATCTTCAAAAAACTATTGGAACAATGAAATTATCTTTGCTGTGGTTTTTTAATTTCCGTACCATTCAATTACCAAAAGGCGTATTCATAAATTGTTGTCACACCATCATTGATCAAGTACTACGAACATTCTTAGCAGGTTGAAGTAAATGTTGCAAACCCTTTTTGCGTCATTTTCTTTAATCAAAAATTGTTGAACCTCGGTAAATGACTCTACAATACTATCTAACATAGAATAAACTTAGTTCAAACAAATCTTAACATGTTAATTAAATTTAGAAGCATCTATCGATCCAAATGTATATTGCACTAAAGTACCATTTTTATTGTATATTCACGCACATCTAATTATAATACATATATATTTAAACATTTTTATCTTTAAGTCCCTAGAGCAAATTCGGGTCTTGTGAGAATTTTGGGATAGTAGAGATATCACTATCAACATACATTTTTCAAGGCTTATAAATTCTTGCAATTCGCAAAATAACATTAAAAACTTTTTCATAGCCAAAAAAAAATGCGGTGCGTATACATAATATCGATAAACTTTTTATTCACAAGATCCAGGGTAATTAACAGTTTTTAACCATTTTTTAAATTTTTAATTTAAAAAAAAATTAATGTAAACGACCAAAAATATGTAACTTGATGAGATTTATATTTAAAGCATTGTTTGACCTTTTTATTATTTAGAGAGATAAATATAAAAAATCAAAATTTGTATGGGTTTTTTTTTTTAAAGTTTTTAACTTGTTATACTGAATACTGTCAGTCAAAAAGCGCTCTGGGTACAGTGAATACCTATAATATACAATATGTAGATATATTAATACATAAAATAAATTACATTTCGTATTAAAAATGCATTTGTTTCTTTTTTCTTATAGAATCAACAAAAAACTTCTTCACATTAACAACTAAACTTCCTCAAAACCAACAAAACTACAGCATTTATATTGCTCTTTCTCATCGATCTCTTTGTATTGTTGTACCATGATTGAGGTATTGGTTATATTTTAATAATATAATATATACATACGTGCTTATGACGTGTTTGCTGCCAATGAAATCTTGCCAATCAGAATTTTTAAAACCACGCAGTATAAATGGCTATAAGAAACTATAAATGCTATATCCACCAATCACAATCCCAAAGCGATCAGTAAGTCAGCCACCAGCAGTGAAAATGTCACTCTTCAGTTGAAGGATAAAACAACAAATTTAAAGTATTTTTATTGTAAAACGATGAATGTGTGCATGTAAATCTGATGATTCACTTCAGGATAGGGTGTACAAATATAAATTATTGTATAATTTATGTAACAAATAAACTTTACACTAACTCTTAAACAATTATTTATTGAACTAAATACGTACATCATTTTTTTTAATTTACTAGGCTGATTGACAAACTAATGAAATTAAAATGTAGCCTTTCGACGGGATGGGGGATTTCAAAAATAATAAGGATTTGATATTTGTGGCACCCTCTCTGTGTCAGGCCCGGGACTTTTTCAATCCGCCTAGTATACAACCTTTAAACTGCATTATTTGAAATGTGCGGCTTCTCTCACAAACAATGTTGAAAACTCCCTGCTGGAGTTAGAACCGAGGAATGGATCGAAGCTATACTATATAATGTTTATGCTGCCTATTTTTTTCATAGACAGCCCCACCTAGTTTTGAATAAATTTTACAATGGCTGATATCATGTCAAAGGTCTTGGTTACACCTAAATCCGAAAACGAACATTTTGGTTTTGGTGAATTTCATTTTGATCAACCTTGCAGGCCCTCAGTTGTAGTGTGATTGGATTTCTCATGATGAGTGAAGCAGCCTTTGATGCGATCTCCCTCCCCATGCCGAACGGCAATTGGTAAGCTAACGCTAGTCTTTCTACAAGACGCTTCAGAGCAGTTGATCCACCATGTTTAGCGAGTTTTATGTTATGTAAAATAACGTGAAACGCCGTTTTTAAATACATTTTTCTAGTGTATCAAAAGAGACTCCATTTGTTTTCTAAAAAATAGATTTGACTAACAATAAGTTATCATTTAAAAACCAAAAATAGAGCCAAAAATTATGTCACAGCTTATTTGACTGCGCTTTGGATTAATACGTTGGTAGAACGTGCCCGTGTTGTAACCTTACCTTATAACAAAAATTTTATTGAATTATGTAAGCGAGCATTTATTGGTATTCATTTTTTTTTACAGGTTAATTTTTACGGTTGCCACGACGACGCATTGATGCAGTACATTTAGGACAGTACCACTTACCCTTTGGTGGTTGTGTTATGCCAACGCAAGGATAATGAAACCATTCGAATGGGCAAGCATCATTGTCACAAGCAACCATATCACCATATGAAACCTGATTGCAGGTACAATAGCGCGGTTCGTTTGGGTCGTATGACCATTCACCCTCGTTTGTCTGCTCAACCACCATGCCGTTTTCGTTGATAGTTATGTTTGCACCGGGTGCTATAGAGGTACTTGGAAGAGAGTTGACTGCATTAGACGGTAAAGTATTATTAGTTGTACTATTGACTGCGGTAACGATTCCGGGAAGAAGACTCATCGAGTTGGAAGCAACACTGCTGTTACCAGTTACAACAGATGTGCCGGGACAATTGCCTAAATTCGTCGTTGGTGTCGCTGATGCAATGTCCATAGAGTCCATACTTATCGATGAAGATGTGGACGAAGCAACGGAACCCGCAGATGAGGGGTTTAAATTGGCTACAAGTGCCACGCTATGTTGGTGATTTAATTTTCTGTAAGTAAATTTTAAAAAAATAAATAAATACTTTATAAAAATTTAATTAATCGGATTGAACTGTACTTCTTTTGTTTTTTGTCGTGATAGACGCTAGGTGTGCTGGAAGAAGGCAAAGGCGCTATTGTTGTAGCGTTATGTGCCGCTACAGTGGAATTTGCAATCCAGAAATCTGTTGAACTAACGCCGGCACTGCCGTGAATCGCTTCATAGCTTGCTTTAAGACTGGCTGTCCGTCGACCTTGCTGCATTTGCTGCGTTGCAACAATCGCTTGGCTTGCGGCTGCCGCAATAGCACTCGACCCCGAGCCCCCCAATTGTTGTAAATTATATGTGACTGCAGTGGGGGTTGTTACGGTTGTAGCACCAGATCCAAGCACTGGATGGGTTGATAAACTTGACGATAAGGGACGTATTGGTGCTATTACATGATTGCTGCTGGAACTTATATTGCCCAGTGTTTGATGATTTACGTTTGGGCGCTTTTCTGGTATAGTTATTGAACAAATAGTTTCACGCCTTTTCTCTAATTTCCGTTGCCTGAGCTGTGTTGTATGAGCATTACTTAAACTAGAGGAGCCGACACCGTTATTTCCAACATTGACTCCAATAACACTATTACCACTGTTAGCAACACCAATTGTTCCTCCACTACTAACAGCCAGACCACTTCCTGCGATGACTATTCCAGCAATATTGTTAGTGCATATACCTGGGCTGTTCATCAAGGACGAGCCATAATAACGATTTTCTTTTTGATTTATGCTTAATAAAAGTGCAGAAGATGAGCTGTTAGTGTGTCCATCCAATTCAAGTGAGCGTTTCTCCAGTATCTCTGTAATGCCATTATTATCTGCTTCTAGTTCGCATTTAAATTTAAAAAGTTCGCTATCAAGACGTCTTAAATATCGTTCAACTAACTCATGAATTTGAGTTGCAATAGCCACTTTTTCATCGGCGTCTTCCATTACTTTGTAGTATTCTTTGCGCAAATGATGAAATTCTGAGTCTGCACTGTCGTGAAGTAGCTCACCGCGCTTGCATTGTTGAAAGAAATTGCGCGTTTTTTTCTCTAGTGAATCCATATTATCTAAACATTTGTATTATTATAATACTATATGTACTATTATTTATAACTTAATGTAAAGTTTACTAACTTTGCACAGTCAAGTCCAATTCTCGCATTTCGGTAAAACGGTCTCGCAACTCTTGCGGCAAATGCTCAATCACTAAAATAATTAATTTGTAATACGCAAGTTATCAAGCAAGTTGACAAAAGTTACTTACTTTCTAAGTAATCCTCTAAATAAAGCATATTCAATAATTTTACAAGAACAGTAGTCTTTGGTAAATATTAGGAGTGGATACATAAAACCTTTGACACTATTTTGTATTTGAAAATATATATTGGCGCTGCAAAAGAAATAACTAAATTAAATGACAAGACAGAAATAATATATTTACTAAATATTACATTTTGTAGGAAAAAAGTCACCTGTACAACCGTGTCTGTGCTCTGTTTTTTTTAGCTTCCTATTCATAGGTTTTACGCTACTGATAGAAATAGTATCTCATTCGTTCCTTACAGGCGGAGCAGTGATGCCATTTCAGCTCTTTTTTTTTCTTTTGCACTCATGCATGGTAAACTGTGCAGAAATTTGTGAGAAAGAGAAAAATGAAAGCTAAAATGATATACATATACCAGAGCTCGCATTTAACAGTTCCCATATGCTTTTTATGCGCTCTACACAAGACAAAACAATATACATGAAGCAGAATTTGTTCCATATTGAGCGTTTTTTTCATTTCCGAAAATTATTGTTCAGTTAAAATCATTGCCTATTTGAAGGTATAACTCTTTGTTTCAACGAATATATATAAAAAAGTCCAGTTAATTTTATGATTTTCGTATATGTAATCTTAAACAAGAACAAAAATACTTTCCCCAGTATTTAGATACATAAAAATGTGTATATAAGCATAAGTATTGTCAATATTTTGGTGCATGTTCTAACGCCCTCTAGTCTTATGACACCATCGAAAGTGTCAACATGCCCATGGGCTTTATAATGCATTACGACAAAATGTTTTTGTTATTGTCTCGTTGATATACATACTTTATTTCATAAACATAAATATGTAGAAAGTCCGTTAATAGCAAAGATTTTTGTTAAACGTTGCACGTCGTGCTGTACGAACGTATTTTTTTCGACTTCCTAATATTAAAGAGTAAACTCAAATGTATAAGATTTTGGAATTAATATTAGTCTAAACACAACAAATAAACATCCAAACAAAAAATATATTTAAAATAAAAATTTTAAGAAAAGCTTATATATGTTAGTAGTAGCTTTTATAAAAAAAAATTTTAAATTCTTTATTCATAGTATTTACGAAGATCGAAATAAGTGCATGAGAATCTTGAAGTAGTAATAGTAGTTAATATACTTTAAATACCTGTATATATAATATTTATTATAATTATAGTCATTATATATACGTGTATACATACGTACAATCATATATTATTACAAAAATGTTTTTATTAACCTTGCCAATTAAATCTGTCTGTTTATTTTTACGCATTTTATTCGGTCACGATGTAAAGTTATAACGCTTAAATTTGAAACTTGGAATTCGACTGTCAACTGTCATATATATACGTGTTTTTCAAATCGCTACGTGCTATCGCTAATATAATCAGTAAATTTATTTACAAAATTAAATACTTAAACGTTAAAGTGTATGATTAAAAATATTACATATCACTGCAAAACTAAAACAAAAAAAAAAAAAAAACAAAAACAAAATATATATAATTAAAAACAAAACCAATAAATAAAAAAACAAAACCAAAAAAAAAAAAATAACCTGTGGCTGCGAGAAATGCCTATGTTTCATTAGTATCGCTATGCAAAAATAAAGACAATTCATCAAACTCCAACTTGTCTGTTACACCAGAGCCGTCAGCTAATTCTTGCTCTCCTTCACGCCGAAGCAATATCTTATGGAGTGCTCAATGTATCACGCCGACTACTCCACTGCCAAACCAATAATAGCTTATACAAAAACAATTACAAAAACAAGTGTATATACAACATCGACAGCTTCGGCGCCAATAACAACAACAGTATTTTCATCAACTGCCTCGATCACGTCATCTACTTCCCAATTCATATTAGTTTACAGTACGTCAACAACAATAACAACAACAACGATGTACCTTCGACTTCTTCAATTGTTTTACCAGAAAACGTTACTTCTCCAAAAACAAACAATAGAAAGCACACACACACAAATCAGCCGTTAAAGTTGAAAAGGAGTAGAGAAACACATTCTCCAAGTAAGCAAACACAACAAAAGCAAAACAATAACAAAAAACCAAAGAACAAAACACAAACAACATTACAAAATTATTGGCTCAGCGAACCAAACACAAAACTTCAAACTTCAAAGTCATTTTACGAAATATGCATCCTTTAGCTGATATTGAAGAAATTAAAGCTGAACTTCAAGAGCTAGGTCACAATGTTAAACATATTTATAATATTCAACAACAAACCACAAAGGTGCCCTTCCTTTATTTTCAATTGAACTTCAAAGCGAAGAAAACAATAAAGATGTATATAAAATTTCACATCTTCTTCAGACAAAAATTTTATTTGAGCCACCTCATATTAAACGCACACTATCGCAAAGTGCAAATTGTCAGAAGTATGGGCATACTAAAAATTATTGTACTAGAGATCCAGTCTGTGTTAAATGCGCTGGTTCCCATACAACAATAAACTGCACTCTATCTTACGACAAAGGCCAGATCAAATGTGCCCTATGCAATGGTAACCACACTGTTAACTATAAAGGCTGCGAAGTATATAAAGCACTAAAAGTAAAACGTTTTCCTAAGCTTCGAGAAAAAATATTACCAAGTAAAAATGTAGATGCGCGGGTCTCTCCCCCTTTATATAATACAAATCATCCAGACGTCACAGGACATGGGTGTTCAGCTATTATAATTAAAAATAAAATAAAATACTTTGGAATTGAACATTTTAGCCACGATTATTTTCAAGCTACTATTATTCATGCGCAAGATAATAATGGGCCCCTAAAAATTTCAGCATTGTACAGTCCGCCTCGGCACAATGTCTCAATAGCTCAATACAACACATACTTTAATTCTTTAGGGCCAAGATTTATCGCTGCTGGTGATTTAAATGCAAAGCACATAGATTTGGGCTACAATTCATAGCTCTAATGCCAAACATATTTCAACAGGCGAGCCTACCTACTGGCCAACAGACCCGCGCAAAGTGCCAGATCTTATTTATTTCTGTGTTATCTAAAAAGTAAACATTAATAACTTTTCTTTAAAATAACTCTTTTATATAATAATAACTCTTTTTATCTTCAGAACAACAACAAACAAACAAGCCTACGCCGAGCCTCTATAACCCAAAAACAGATTGGACATTGCACTAAAATCTCCGAATGACAAAGAGAGTTCCGTAGTTTATTTAAATAATGCCGTTGCTGAATCGCAATTAACTCTACCCCGCTTTGGATTGTAAAACTTGTTTACACCTGCTTCAACTCAAAATCAAATAGAGAATAAACGAAGACTCAGGAAAATCTGGCAAACTACTAGATGTCCCGAAAACTAAAAGAGACTTAATCGGGCAATAAGGGATCTAAAAGCAAAGCGTAATCAAAATAAAAATAAAAATATAGAAAATTATCTGACTAACTTAAGCCCAACCAAAGACACAAATTTTTTCCTATGGAAGGCCTCTTAAAAACTCAGAAAATCGACACACACTTTAACGCACCATTAAAGAAATCAGATGGTACTTGGGCTAAGACAGAAGTGATAAATCGAAACTATAAGCTGATTTTATTGTAAATGCCTTTACAAATGACACACAAACCTGTTATAATAATCCAGAAACTTCTTCAAGCAACTCACAAAATATCAAAATAAGATATGTAAGTACTAATATATATGTGTTGCCTTTACAGCTTATGGTAAGCCTGGGCATCACGAAGGGTTTTAATAATTGTTATAATTCAAAAACACTAGATACCATTTCTGGATCCCGATCTTTCGGACGTCGTCCAGAACCTGATCCTTCCAACGCAGCGGCGGTGGTCCCCGCTGTCGTGCCGATCTTATTTCGTCCACGTTTTTATCGTATACCGTTCTCGCTGGAGCTTCTTCATCCAATCGAAGCACGAGTCCAGCCCAGTACAATCGTTTATACCTGATGCGCCTGACTACATCGATGTCATTATATAGCTGGTACTGCTCGTGATTCATGCGAATACGGTAAACGTTGTCCACTCTGATAGGACCAAGGATTTTACGAAGAATTTTCCTCTCAAATGTTCCCAACGCCGATTTGTCAGCCTCTGACATGACACACGTTTGTAGAGTTTGATTTTCGTTTTTATGGATAAAACTCTACTCCTCATTTGCTTACCGACACCAAGGAAGCATCGTTTATCCGGAGTAATTCTTCGTCTAATTTCTAGGCTGATGTTATTGCTCTTGTTTTTTTAAGAGCCCAAGTAGACGAAGTTTTCTACAACGTCGAAGGTGAAATTCCCCATAGTCACAGAATCCTTAGGTCGTGTTATTGATTTGCGAGAGGATACCAAGTCTTCGTCTTACTTTCGTTCACCGCTAGTCCCATCTTGCGGGAATTCTCTTCAATATCGTTGAAAGCCCAGCTCACTGTACGTGAATTTTTGCCGATTATGTCGATATCATCGGCATACTCGAGCAGCATAGTTTCTTTTAAGAAAATGTTGCGCGTCAAATCGATGTGTGGGCATTGGAGTAGTATATATTCCAACAAGCGATTGAAGAAGTCGCACGACAACGCATCTCCCTGTTTGAAGCCTCTCTTGGTGTCAAAGGGGTCGGAGAGATGTTTACCGACCCTGACAACATTTTGAGTGTTTGTCAGCGTCATCATACAGAGGCGAAAGATTTTTGCAGGGATCTTAAGTTCAGTCAATGCTTTAATGAACTTTGTTCTGATTGGCGTGTCGAAAGTGGCTTTGAAATCGATGAAAAGGTGGTGTGTGTCGATATGCTTCTCCTTGGTCTTTTCCAGGATCTGGCTCAGCGTGAATATGGAGTCGGTGGTCGACTTCTTCGGTCTAAAACCGCACTGGTATTGTCCAACAGTGTTTGCTACGTACGGTTTCAGCCTATTACACAGTAAACCAGATAGAATTTTGTACGCGATTTGTATGAGACTTATACGGCGATAGTTTGCGCAGATTGTATGGTCTCCATTCTTAAGGATTGGATAGGGCACACTTACGATCCAATCGCTGGGCATGCATTCACCAGTCCATATTTTGCATAAGAGTTGATGCATACATCGAATCAACTCTTCGGATAGCTCTGGGGATAGCTCACCTGCGACCACCGCTTTGTTATTTTTAAGCCTTTGTATAGCTTCTAAGACCTTGTCATAGTCTGGTGGCTCCACAGGAATGCCATCATCGGTCGGTGGAACCAGATATTTATCTTTTCCGCTGGCGGCATTGTTCCCGTCCTCGCCCACAAGTAAGTTAGAGAAGTGGTTCCTCCATAACAAGTGACTCCTGGACGTCTGTCACCACATTTCCATGCGCATCTTTACAAAACGAGGCTTTAATACAAACACAAAGAGATTTTGTGTGACTCCCCTAAATTTTTCAACATTAGCCTTATATGTGAACACGCCCCGACAAATGTTAAAGATGAGATGGAGAAAGACGAATTCTATGAGCGATTAGAAAGCCTCTGCGATCGCTGCCCCAAGCATGACATCAAAATTGTCATCGGTGATTTCAACGCACAAATAGGGAGAGAAGAAATTATTCGCCCTACCATCGGTAAATTTAGCCCACAATACACCACCAACAGTAATGGAGAAAGGCTAATCGACTTTGCTGCGGGCTGCAACATAAGTAGTACCAGATTCCCACATCTCGAGATTCACAAGGCAACATGGCGCAGTGGCGACCTAAGCATCCGCACCCAAATAGATCATGTGGTGATTGATGCCAGGCACTCTTCTAGCGTGCTTAATGTAGGAGCGTACAGAGGTCTTAACATCGACTCAGACTACTACCTTGTTCTAGCCAAGGTACGTACTAGACTCAGCACAGCGCACGCCAAGCGAGCTACCACACTACGAGAGCTAGATGTTGGTAGGTTATAGTCACATCAGACTGCCGCTGCCTTCTCAACAAGGGTCTCACATCTACTTCGAAAGAATCCTCCGGCCTCCGACTGTATAAACGAACAGTGGTAGCGTATTTCAAACTCATTAGCTACGGCAGCCAAAGAGATTATTGGCTTTACTAATCCTTGAAGGCAGATATGGTACGATGAGGAATGTCGCATCGCTACTGCAGAGAAGAATATGGCAAGACAAAGAACTCTGATGGCGGGAGCAACACGAGCTGTTGTTGAGCGATATAGGGAGAAATGGAGAGAGGAATAACGCCTGATCAGACGGAAGAAACGAGAACTTGAAAAGCTTGAAGTGGAGGAGATTGAGATGATGGGTAGCAGAAACGAGGCCCGTGGATTTTATCAAAAATCAAACGTATGACCGATGGTCATAAGCAAGGAGCTTCGTTCTGCAAGGATGAACAAGGAAACATGATAACAGATGTTCAGGAGTCACTAAGGCTATGGAGGAGCCATTTCCACTCTACTCGGAGGCGATGTCGGAAACAATACCGCTGGTGGAGATGATGAATATCTGGTTCCTTCGACCGATGATGGGATTCCTGTGGAGCCACCAGACTATGACGAGGTCTAAGAAGTCATACAAAGGCTTAAAAATAATTAAGCGGCAGGTGCAGACGAACTACCAGTAGTTATTTAAGATGGATGTATGCATCAACTCTTGGAAAAGAATATGGTCTGGTGAGCGTATGCCTGATGATTGGAACCTAAGTGTCCTGTGCAGAGTCTTTAAGAAAGGAGACCTTTTTTTTTTTTCCTTTTAAAATCTTATTTTTTTTTTTTTTTATTTAAATCAAACTTTAATAAATTTTTTTAAGTTTAGATATTTGGGTTTTTTTTTTTAGAAAAAAAATTATTTATTTCTTTTTTTACCTCCATAAAAAAAAAAAAAAAAAAAAAAAACAACCACACCACTTTTTTTTTTTTTTTTTTTTATTTTAAACCCCCCAACTAAAAATTTTTTTTTTTATTTTTTTTTTTTTTTTTTTTTTCTTTAAAAAACCTTCTTCCACTTCTTGTTTTTTTAATAAAAACGCGAAACATCTTTTGGGTTGTTTGGTTCCTCCCCCCTTTTCCCCCCCTTAAAAAACAAAAAAGGTTTTTGGGTGGGGTGGTGTTTTTTTTTTTTTTTTTTTTTTTTTTTTTTTTTTTGGTAAAACGTTGATTTATTTGCGTTGATCATTCCATTGAAGAAACTTTAAACACATTATTGAGGTGAACAAGATTGACAGAAAAACTTAAATTAAGATATTATATAGAACAAATTACAAACAAATTAGTATAAGTTTAAGTTAATGTATGCTGGAGTCTACTGCCGCGTAGGTAAGTCATTTGGGTGGAGTCTCTTTAGGCGTCTTCTGCAAGTATTGACAGTGAGAGCCGAAGCTAGTAGATTAATGTGGTTTCGTAGACGATCATTGTATCTGGAGCTGTGAAGGTTTATTTCATCAAGGACTGATGACACATTTAAGTCATTTCTTATGACCGTGTTATGAACAAACCAGGGTGCATTGCAAATATAGCGCAGTGTTTTATTCTGCATTTTTTGTACACGTTCAATTTGTGTTTTCGAAGCGGTGCCCCAAATTTGTAACCCATATCTCCATGATGGCACAATAACCGTTTTATAAATGAGCAATTTATTACTAAGCCGCAGTTTGCTAGATGGACGTAGAAGCCAGTTTAGTTTCTTCAGCTTAGCACGGCAAGTACCAATTATCATGGTTATATGTTTGTTCCAAGTGAGCCGTTTGTCCAATACTATCCCCAAATATTTAGCGGAGTTAACTTGAGGAATACTTGCATTGTTGAGGGTCACTGCGGGACATGTGCCTCTTTTCAACGTGAAAGTGCAGTGTGCTGACTTTGAACTGTTGATTTTAATGTTCCAGCGTTTGGCCCAAATAAAAAAACGGTCTAGAAACTCTTGAAGATTTTCTGAAGCTTCAATAGGGCAACTTGAATTTGCTATAATTGCAGTATCATCAGCGTACGTAGCCAGCAACATATGATCTCCTGTAGGCTTGGGCATGTCTGCGGTATAGAGTGAATAAAGTGTTGGGCTCAGTACACTACCTTGAGGTACCCCAGCACATATTGGTCGTATGGTTGAGTACATCCCTTTTACTGCTACCTGGAAACAGCGACCGAATAGGAAAGATTTTAAGACGCCATAATAAGCGGATGGTAAGAGCGATCTGATCTTTTGCATTAATCCTTCATGCCATACGCGATCAAACGCCTGTTGCACATCTAAGAAAACAGCAGAACTGTAACGCTTTTCTTCAAAAGCGTCTAAGATGTGGTGTACAACTCTGTGGACTTGTTCTGGTGTACCATGTTGGTGTCTGAAACCAAACTGGCACTCAGGAATAATACTCCGCTCGTTTATTATAACTAGTATTCTGTCAAGAAATATTCTTTCAAATATTTTTGAGAAAATAGGTAATAAACTTATAGGTCTGTATGAGTCTACTTGACCTTCCGGCTTGCCAGGTTTCAGTAACATAGTTATTACTGCTAATTTCCATTGAGAAGGAAAGTAACCAATTCGCAATAAGGTGTTAAACAGCAGTACCAGGAAAAGAACTCCTTGAACCGGTAGTGCTTTGATAGTCCTACTGTCGATGCCGTCGTAGCCTGGTGCTTTCCTTGGTTTTAGAGCCTTAATTTGCTGGTGAACCTCATCAATCGTTACATAGCTGATTCTTTCTATTTGAGTAAGAGGAAGAGAAAGCTGTTCCAATGTGGAATTTTCATCATCAGTTGAAGCCAATTCAAAAGGCTTAAATCGGTTTTCCAGATTGTCAGCGAAAGTCTCTGCCTTCTCCTCAATAGATCGACACCAATTTTGATTCTCCATTTGAATCGGCGTATTACGCAACGGCTGTCTTTTGATCTTGCTAGTAAACCTCCATAAGTTGTATCCGTGAGGTTTGTCTGGATCTGAATTAAGAAGCAAATCGTCAAAAAAGTCACTTTTAGCTTCGAACAGCAGCTTGCGTAATTCATTTGCAGCCCGCTTCCATGCTCTATTATCGAGTTCATTTCGCGTGCGCATATATCGCCGTCTAAGACTGCGTTTACGCCTTACCAAATCAACCACCTCAGGTGTTAGCAGTGGTGTTTTAGGAGGATTGTTTCGAGGAGGGTGCTGATGAAAGGTGGCAAAGTCTGCTGCCTCGTAAATATTTCTCACAAACAGCTCAACAGCGTCATCAACATCTTCACCAGTATCGAGTTGGATATTTAAGTTTATTAATTGCTCAAGTTTCTGTTGGAATCGGGGTATGCTAGCGTGACTTGGCAGCAATTTGGGTTTTGTATTAAAAAGTGCTGCATTCGCACCATAGTTTACGATTAACGGTATGTGGTCAGAGCTTAATTCCGCAACTCCAGTTATACCCAGGCTTGATGACGGAATTCCAGAATATATTGCAAAGTCTATTGCACTAGGTCTTCGATTTCCATACGGAAAATGGGTTGGGGAACCCGTGGATAAAATCTGCATATTTGAACTCGTTACGACATCAAATATTGTCTTACCTCGACGACATGAGCGACTAGCACCCCAAAGACGATGTTTCGCATTCCAGTCACCTGCAATCAGAAACTTTGACCCAAGCTCATCGAAAACTTCTTGAAAATCAGTTGAATTCCAGACGAAATTTGGTGGGCAGTAAACTGATGCCAATACAATATCTCCATGATTTGTGTTCACTTTAATCCCTACACATTGAAGGCAGGGATAACGCGCAGTATAAACTGGGAAGTGGCTTATATTGGACTTTATAAGTATAGCAGCTCCACCAGTACTTCTATCGTCTGGATGATTGGCACTATATATTTCAAATCCAATCTTTTTATAGTAGGATCTGGTCGTGAGGTGAGTTTCGCAGAGTAGCATGACATTGATACCATGCGTTTGGATGAACACTTCCAATTCGTTGGCATGGTGCATAAGACCATCAGCATTCCAGACTCCTATACGTAAGTTTAAACTCATTTTTTCACCACCAAGGCAGTAAGAATGGACATCAGCTGTGTCTGCATGTCCATCAGTTTGGCGAGCATATTGTTTGTTTGACTCTGCAGCTCAGTAAACTTATCCAGCTTATTGCAGAGTAAGTCGAACACTTCGTCCACACCATTAGCAGTATCACTTTTGTATGTTGTATTTTGTTGTTGCTGTACTGTTTGTTGTCTGGATTGCTGCAGTGGAGGGAAATCACTGGCCATATATGCATAAGAACAAGAAGCTCTTCTTTGCTGATATGGCTCTTGTGAATTATGCTGAGCAGCAGCAGAAAAGTGTTTTTTTGGCTGCGGAGTTTTTGGCACTCGCTTTTCCATTATGTGTTTATATACGGTGCACCCTTTATAATTGGCCGTATGCTCATCATTACACAGAGCACATTTTGCCGGTGATGTTGCCGGTTTGTCACACTTTCCGGTTTCGTGGTCTTTGCCGCATTTTACGCATCTATATTGTTTTTTACAATATTTGTGGGTATGGCCGTACTCCTGACATCTGTGACATTGCGGAAGGTCCACACGACGGTGAGGGGGTTCAACCTTCACAATATGCTGGCAAAACTTTTTTATGTCAAAAATTTCTTTATTGTTAGAGCGTGGTTCTAATTCTACGAAAAAGATGTCCATTAAGGCTCCACTTTTCCGGTTTTTCGGATTGTGCACGTTCCGCACAGTATGACCTAGACCTGCGAGTTGGTCTTTAATTTCTGAAGGAGGAGTGGATGAGCTTAGGCCCTTAATTACCACTCGGTAAGCACGCTCTTGTTTTAGCTGGTATGAGTGAAAAGCAATATTTTGCTTTTCAAAATATCCAACTATGGATCGATAGCATCGACAGTTGTCGCCATGATACGTACTGTGCTGGGTCCATTTGTCTTAATGGTGTATGTATCAGCAGGTGTCACAGAGTTAAGGGAACGGCGGAGACCAGTGGTGTTAGTTATGCCATCTGCAAAAATTGGTGGCGGTTTTGGAATTTTTGGCAAAACCCTCTGAAAAGAAGCTGCAGCTCCGGCAGCATTGTCACCATTTGATAGGTCAATTGCGTCTTCAACCGTATCTTGCTCAAGCTGTTCGCTGAGAATACCAAAAGAATTCGTAGCGCCACAGTATTTATGCATCGTCTGGTTTTCAGATTTCTTTGCTAGTTTCGCAGTTGGATCCATTATAGACGATTCACGTTTCAAAGCCGTTTTTTTTCCACGCTGTTCCATGGCTTTGCTTGCGGAGTTAGGCGAAAACCATTCACCAAGCGTCATTTGAGTAGGCTGTCTACTGGTCGAACCTGATAAAGTATTATTACTGCGCGAACTCGATGGCTGATTTTCAGCAGAAATCGGTGGCAGCGAGAAAGTGCCTTCCAAAATACCCTTTGGAATCCATGAAAGATTAACTGTACCACCTTTTATGGATGGAGGTGGCACTTTATATGGCGGGGTCTTTTTGACCGGTTTAGTGGAAGTTGCCTTCCGGGAGGTCGCCCGGGAAGACATATACTTTATTTTTTATTTTTTTTTTTTTTTTTTTATAAAAGTTTATTTATGAAGGGTATTAACAAGTCGACGCTATGCACGAGCACGCGTCAACTGTATTAAGTTAACAGTAAACTCGCACCACAACAAAGTCGACGCGAAGCTGCTGTTCTATAAATAGAAACAATTTATAAAATTGATAAACACTTTGCACTGTCTGCAGCTTAATTGTTTGTGTATTTGTTCTATTTGTTATAATTGCTTATCCCGATTGCAATACGTCTGCACGCACCGAATGTATAAACGCAACTGCGACTTTTTCAACCTCCTATTGGAGTACATCCTGATGCAGTGCCCAAACGTCGAACGGACGGGCAATATTTTCTGTAAAGAAACTATGCTGCTCGCATATGCCGACGACATAGATATTATCGGCAAAAATGCTAGAGCGATCACCGGCGCGTTCTCAGACATGTCGTCCTATGGGACTGACGGTCAACGAGAACAAGACGAAGTACTTGGTATCCACTCGCAGGCAATTTGCACGTCGCAGACGGTCTTTGAGTACAGAGAACTTCAGCTTTGAAGCTGTAGAAAACTTCATCTATTTGGGCTCAGATGTAAACAACAACAACATCATCAGTCAGGAGATTAAACGAAGAATCACTCTTGCGAACCGTAGCTATTTTGGTCTCGGTAAGCAGATGCAAAGTAGAGTGTATATATTATGTTTAATAATAATAAGAATGAAAATAACTACAGTATATGTAAAAGAAATTAAATTTGGTACGGCAGACTGCTTAAGATGTTGGTTCCACGACGGCTGGATTACAAATATTTCGAGTGACGGCTTTCAGTCGACAGATCGGTTGTCACTGGTTTCAGCGATTGCTATGATTGCAGGCATCAAAGGTTCCACCTCGCAATACCTTACTAGGGTAGCTACATTTAGCTCGGTCCTCCGGCTCATCATATGACCCACATGAATCTTTGTCATCGTCGTCTTCGTTTTCGCTACAGCCCATATAACGCCCTAGCTTCATGGTCTGCACTTATTGAGGTCTGATTTGGACCCTGTAATTGAGCTGCTTTCTTAACGCTATACCTGCCGTTTCGATTTATTTTATTTTATTCGTTCTATTCAGTGATCTCGAATGGACCAGTAAATTTGTTTGACAGCTTCATACCCGTTACAAATTTTTATGGCCACCAAATCAGCTAGTTGATTCCCATGATATGCTTTTCGTTTCTTATCAATATTATTTTTGTAGACTTATTGTGCTTTCTCAATTTGAATTTTAGCTTCTGATCGGATTTTATTTCGCTCTTCTTGTTTTCTGTTCCCTAAACGGAAAACTGCCATGAAAGGAGCGTTTTACGATAATATTCAAGCAGACGCACAGTGGGGCAAAAAAAGTAGCCGTGGACAAATTGATTTTGAGAGCGCATTTCTTTACCGATTTTTGATTTTTTTTTAAATTAAAAGTAATAAAATTTCGGTTTTAATAACTATAGGGGGGGTTTTTTTTAATAAAAGTTTCATTCTTTTTTTATTAACTTTGAAAAATGAAAAAAAATTATTTTTTGTGTTTGAATGCTTCCAGTTTTTAAGAAAACATTTGAAATTTATCCAAAATACCTGGAGGTTGTTCACTTACTATACATTGAAAATTTGTCATAGGATAGGCTTAGTTAAAAAATTTATTTTATTTGTTATTAACAAATATATAAACAAAAGTGATTTTAAATTTGACATTGTTGAGATACTCAA
Source organism: Leucophenga varia (assembly GCA_018903435.1). Lineage (NCBI taxonomy): Eukaryota > Metazoa > Arthropoda > Insecta > Diptera > Drosophilidae > Leucophenga > Leucophenga varia. Next base: position 187,032 of record JAEIFJ010001187.1, on the reverse strand, counting down.
TGCAGTTAAATTTGAAAAATTTATTTCCAATAAGCGTTTGTTGATGAGATTTTCTTAAGTTAACAAATTGTTAATAATTAAACAATTTTTTTAAACAAATATTTTCGTTGAAATTTGTTGGTGCAAGGGTACCCCCCTTATATTAATTATTTTAATACAATTTTTTGATTAAGCCTATCCACATTGGGCCCGATGGCGGCATAAAGTCGAAAAATTCATTGAAAAGAAAATCACTTCTGATGTAGTAAATAGTCTTTATATAAAGAATCGTTATAAAATACCGATTTTTTGTAAGCCCTAAAATTTTTATCGACTTTCAAAGTCAGCTGTTCAGTGAGCGGTCTGTTTTGATGAAATTGCCGGGAAATTTTTAACTACTTGCGCGTCTAACTTTTTAACATTTGGACTAAAAGTAAATATTTAAAATGGAAATTGAAGGCCAGGGTATATAGAATAGCTAAACCTAACTTGGTTTCTTGTTAATCATTTTGTGTTAATTGTATGTCCAACAACAGAAATAAGTAAACCAACGTGTTCGAATTTTGTAGACCATAACTCATTTGGCGCAGGGTTGCGCAACATGTAATGTATATTAAATTAAAGTTAAATATGTGTATTAACATTTGCAAATATACTTTTATCCGGCTTTATCCGGCCTTGGCAGTACTTTTAACTTGTAGGTAAGCTTAAGTTTTCGTATTTAACCGATCTATTGACTCTTCAGATCCATTTCGTTCAAGTTTGTCACTTACGTAAAGGTCAGCTTTATTGGAAAAAATCAGTGTTGCCAACGGACGTGATTTTGTTGTTGTAAACACCTGAGATTGTACCTATTTATAGAACTAATATAATATTATTATAGAAACCAGTGACTCCGATTCAGAAACTGAAAGTAATGCAGCTTTGTTGGAATTAGAAGTAGAAGAGGCCGAAAATGTACAAGTTGTTTTTCTTTTATATTTTTTTATAATTCTTATGAAACCTGGCCTTAATTTAATATTGTATTTAACTAATTGTTTACATAACATTTTTTTTTAATATCTAAAGAGATATTGAATTTGAAGTAAAAGAATCCGAATTTTTAAAAGTTGTTTTTTTTATATTTTATATATATATTTTTTTTTAATGTTACGAAAACTGACTTTAATTAATTATTAACAAACGATTTAACATTACATATAAAGAGAAATTAAAATTTATCGATTTTTATACTTACCATACGTATACGTAATGTGTTCTTGTATGGGCGATAAGGGTAGGCGTGGCCAAAATTTTCAAATTTTTATTCTAGGTTCTAAGCTATTTGTATTAGTGATATTATATATACAAAGTTTCAGCTCTTTAACATCATTTTAGACTTTATACCAAAAAAAACGGCCATTGGGCCCAATGTGCTATCCCATGCCAAATTTTTAAGCGATAGTAAATGAACAACCTCCATGTGTTTTGGATTAATTTCAAGTGTTATTTCAAAAACTGGAAGCATTCAAACATAAATATTTTTTTTTTTTCATTTTTTTAAGATTAATAAAAAAAAAATGGAACTTTTATTAAAAAAAAACTCTATAGCTATTAAAACCGAAATTTTATTACCTTTAATTAAAAAAAAATTCAAAAATCGGTTCAGAAATGCGCTCTCAAAATCAATTTGAGCCGTGACACAGGTATTGAAGAACATTCCTTAAAAAAGCGAATAACTTTTTGACCTGTCAACAATTTACATAAAGTTGGCTGCGTCTGAAAGGTGAGCCCTGTACCTTTCTAATTTTATCAACGTTCAATAGACAAAAAGTATCCCTCATTTATTGAACATACTGTGTAGTCGAAATAGCATAATCCTGCATAAATTTTCTGAAATAACCGGGCAGTCCAGGAAAATCCTGCTCTTCTCTTTTTTTTCGGCATTGGAAATTTTTTAACTGCTTTAACTTTTTCTTGACTCGGTCAAATATGTGTCACGCGACGTTTGAATCGAACACAATATGCGCGAGCACGATCTGTCTGATCGAGCTCGGCAGTCCGCAATGTAACTTCGTACGAGTAACACGCGCGCGCAGCGACGTAGCTGTGGCAGTAGCCTGACATGCTGTCATTTGTTTTGTTAAATTTAAGCCTACATTTAAGTTCTTTTTGATAAATAAAGAATAACGATTAAACCCAAACAGACTCATTATCACCTATTCAGTTGCGTAAATAATTGGGTAGGTGATAATTTCAAGAAGTGGGATAGTGGCTAACTTCCTACAGTACTGCGAAAAGTGTATACGAGAGATAGGATAGTGGTGTAACTTCCTATTGAACAATGAAAAAGTGATTGTGCCCGCGTTCAGAGGTCAGTCATAACGTTAAAAATAGCAATTGTACCCGCGTTCAGTGGTCAATTGTGTCGAAAAGTGTTTGTGCCCGCGTTCAGAGGTCAAACAAAAACGATAAACGTCTTCCTACGCAGAAGGAAGAAAACGAGTATACAGAAAATTGCAACGATACGAATTTTCTGTATACACACGAAAAAACTTTTGTAACTGCGCAAATAGTTACACATACACAGCAAAGCAGAGCTGTGTATAACGTGCCGCCAGTCAGTCGCGTCGTCGCCTAACGGATTGTTGTGTTATACGCTTTGCACAACAAAGGCGGGTGTATTTAACGATTTTTTTGAAAAATAACGATTCTTTTTTTTGAAAAAAAATAATACATTTTGTGAATATGACTGGCAAACGATATATAAATAAGAAAACACTGCAAGAACGGTGCGAGCAAGCCGGACTAGCAACGACAGGCACACGGGCCGAATTGATGCAAAGGCTAGGTGAACAGTGCAGTGATGATGAATACAATAGTGTTTGTAACGAATCGCAAATATTATTGCAAAGTAAAATTGATGAACTTGAAAAGACAGTGAGTGAATTGCTAAAACGGTCATTTCAACCACCGAACGTGTCATCGCCAATTCGGCGAAACGATGACGTCACGGCGGCAGAAAAATCGACAATTGTCTCGTCTTCTTCAAAGGATACACATACATCAATAACTGAACATGACGCGAGAGTTCATGTTCAACGTTCGATTGAGAATGGTGCGAACATGGCGGTTGCTACGTCACAGCAACAATTTGTTCGAACCAATGCATCGTGTCAAACTCCAACTCAAACGTATAAAGTGCCAACAACGAATGTTGCTACGGATCAGCGACATGTTGACATGGAGTTGGAGGGTTTACGTCTACAAACGCAGTTGGTGCCGACCACGTATTTTGCAACGTCTCAGCAAATAGGTCGCAACGAATATACCAACGATATGCAACGATTTTATGTACCCTACGTTAGTACTGCTACGACTTTGCAGTCTGGGCGCATAAATTACGAAAATGTTTCAACGAATGAAAAACACAGGCGAACGGTTTGTTGCTACGTCTCAGCAACAAGGACGGAATATACGAGAAAATGTTCCGCAACAAGAATACACGACTTACGATCGTACTGCAGCGTTTCAGCAGCCTTGTCGTGTAGTCTACGAAAATGTTGATCCGATTTCAAGTGTGTACAAGTTATCTACAATTGGTGCTACGACTCAGCAACAAAATTGCAACGATAATGCAAACGGTATGCAACATGTTTATTCGTCGTACGTTTTGCCTGCTACGTCTCAGCAGCACGAGCGATTAAACAACGTTAATGTTGGCATACAAAATTCGAATATTGATGTGAATAATATTAAAGCACCAAACGAACAAATGTATTATACGAATACAAACGTAAAGGAAGTTATTGCGTTACTTCCAGATTTTGATCCAACGTCAGAAAAATCACTTAGACCACAACAATTTATTAAACGTATTGAATCCCTTCGTGACGCTTATCGTTGGGATGACCGTGCATTGGTGTTTGGTGTGCAACAAAAGATGCATGGTGCAGCGAAGCACTGGGTTGATTCGCTAGATGAAGTGATTTTGTCATGGACACAATTTGTACAAAAATTCCTGAACGATTTTCCTCAGGTTGAAAACGCAGCGGACGTACATATTAAAATGTCTTCAACGAAACGTAATTTTAACGAGACACCGCACGATTATTTTTATAAAATGCTAGCAATGGGACGTAGGGGAGAGTTATCAGATTCAGCAATTGCTAGGCACATAATAAACGGGATTAACGATTACGATTTAAAACGAAAAATATCCAACGAATATGTGACTTGCAACGAATTGCTACGAGATATACTTAATTATTGCGCCCATAACGAAGTCAAGCATACGGCATACGGCACAAATAAAACGAAAACGTATTTGAAGATCGACAAAACAACGAGCGGTTCTACGACAAAGAACCCTAACGATGAAAAACGTAACGAGAGAGTGGTAAAATGTTTTAATTGTCAGAAAACGGGACATTTCGCGAATAAATGTCCAGAACCACAACGTAAAAATAGATGTCAAAATTGTAATAAGACAACACACGATTCTGCTTCCTGCCCGGAGAAGGGTAAAATTAACGAAATACAAGCGGAAAAGAATAATGACATATGCAAAGAGATTTTTGTAAATGGTAACGAAACCAAATCATTTGTCGATCCTGGTAGTTCACGTACGCTTATCCGCAAATCCTTTGCCGACAATATTGGAGTGTCCCAATCGTGTTCGGTAACGTTAAATGGATTTGGCGGTGGAAAATATTTTTGCACGCGCAAAATATTAACGAAAACGAAAATTGACAACTGCGAGTTTAAAATCGATATGTTAATAGTAGAGGATAATCTACTTACTGAAAACGTGTTACTCGGCAAAGATGTTTTATGCCGCGAAGGTAACAAAGTCATAATTGAAGGCGATGAATGTCATATCGAAAACGTAAGAAAGATTTTTATAAATGAAGAGTTGGATAACGAAAACAAATCAATGGTTGAAGCCGTTGTTGATAAACATGGTAAATGTTTCGCAGACAAAATTGCAGATTTGGGTAAGTGTACCCTAACGAAAATGGAAATCCAACTGACGAATAACGAACCAATACGAGTGAAACCATATCGCCTGCCTTTTGCTAAAAGGCCAATCGTAACAAATATTATATCCGAATTACTTGAAAACGAAATTATTCGCCCAAGCAACTCTCCTTACGCTTCAGGGATTGTTCTTGTGGAAAAAGAAAAATGGTGAACATCGTTTATGTGTGGATTTTCGACGTTTGAATTCCATAACAGTAAAAATTCCGTTCCCCATGCCGAATATGGAGGAACAATTCGCTCAACTCGCAGGAAATAAATATTTTACGCAACTTGACCTACGTATGGGTTATCATCAAATCGAAATTGATGAACTATCGAAAAAGTATACGGCGTTCGTAACGACAGACGGTCATTATGAATACAATCGAATGCCATTCGGGTTGGTGAACGCACCGGCCGTATTTCAAAACGTAATGAATAAAATTGTTAAACGAATGGAACCTGGAGAAGTTTTGGTGTATCTAGACGACGTTATTATACCAAGTAAAACTATTGAAGAGGGTGCTCAACGATTAGATAAATTTGCAGACGGCTGGCTATTTAGGCCACGTTATTGACCAAAACGGTATAACACCAGGAGAAGATAAGGTTAAAGCGATTAAAAACTTTAGAGTACCAACGAACATAACTGAAGTCCGACGTTTTCTGGGACTCACTGGATTTTTTAGAAAATTTGTGGAGCAATACTCGATTATTTCGAAACCGATTACACGCCTCCTACGTAAAAGTGAGGAAAAACGATTTGAATGGGGTGAGCTACAACAACGTCGGTTCAACGAATTAATTGAAAAATTATGTAGCATACCAGTACTCGTCTTGTACGACTTCAAGGCGTTTCACGAAGTTCACACTGATGCCTGCGCTATCGGACTGGCTGGCGTTTTATTGCAGTCCGACGACAACCAGAATTGGCATCCAGTTTGTTATTTTAGTCGACACTGCACCGAAGCAGAAAGTAAGTACCACAGCTACGAACTCGAAATTTTGGCTGTGGTTGAATCATTACAACGTTTTAGAGTTTATGTACTGGGCAAACCGTTTCGCCTGGTTACCGATTGCTCCGCTATTGCTAAAGCACGTACCGATAAAGAAATGATACCTAAGATCGCCAGGTGGTGGATCAAAATAATGGATTATGACTGTACTATAATTCATCGTGAAGGCTCAAAAATGTCGCATATTGATGCAATGAGCCGCGCTCCAAGTTCCGAACCAACGCAAATGTCTATTGAAGACTTAATACGAAAAGTGACTGTCGATGTAAATGAATGGTTACTGACTATGCAAGTGCAGGACGAATCCCTAGCACATATTGTCGGCGTTTTAAAGAAACAACGAGTATCTGAACAAGAAAAACAGATCAACGAGGAATACAAATTGAATCAAAATCGTCTGTTCCGAAAAGTTAACGCACAACTACGATTTGTTGTTCCGAAAGCCGTAAGGTGGGAGTGGTTAAGCTTTCCATGACGATGTCGGTCATTTCGGATTAGAGAAAACACTTATAAGAATTCAACAGAAGTTTTGGTTCCCAAAAATGGAAAATACGTGAAAGATTATATCGCGACTTGTATACAATGCTGTTATTATAGGTCGAAAGGCGGTAAACCTGAAGGAAGTTTACATTACGAAGATCCAGAGCCGATACCGTTTCGTCAAATACATATCGATCATTTGGGTCCCTTTATACGCAGCAAACGAGGAAATACGCATGTTATAGCTATTTCCGACTCTTTCAGTAAGTTCTTAATTGTGAAGGCGGTAAAGAACACGAAAACGTTGCCGTTATAAACGTTCTTAACGAGATGGCGAGTTACTTTGGGCTATCGAAACGAATAATCACCGATCGAGGAACAGCTTTTACAGCTAAGTCATTTGAAGAATATTGCAAGCAGCACAATATAATTCACGTTAAAAATGCTGTTCGTACTCCACGCGCAAATGGTCAGGTTGAACGAGCAAATAAGATAATTTTGAATTATCTACGAACGACAACGGATGCCGCAAAAAAATGGGATTTGACACTTCGTGATTTACAATGGTCCGTTAATTCCCAAAGAAATGCAACATCAGGTTTTAGCCCAAACGAGTTAGTTTTTGATTTTAAGCTGGTCGATGTCATACAAAATCATTTAACCGCTGCGATTCACGACATATCTGAAAAAGATACTTGAAAATAAACGAAAAGCGTTTGGTTGCCATCGATAATATCAGGTCTGAACGCGAAAAATGGAAAAGGCGTTTTGACCAAAAGCACGCAAATCCGACAACGTATCAAGTTGGAGATCTCGTGGTGCTTGAAAATGAGGCACCAGCAACAGGCGAGTCACGTAAACTCGAACCTCTCTATCGTGGCCCATACCAAGTCACGAGAGAGATTGGCAACGAACGATACCTAATTGAAGACATCCCGGGTATGCAGATAACAACACGCAAGTTCTGTTCTGTGTACTCGTCCGATAAGATGAAGCCTTGGTGCTCGAACGCGCCAAACCTTGACATCGACGATAATTCCAACGATTACGGAATCGAGGACGATTCGACGTCAGGATTGGCCGAGCTGTCACGCGACGTTTAAATCGAACACAATATGCCCTTTGATGAGCTCGGCAGTCTGCAATGTAACTTCGTGAGTAACACCGCGCGCAGCGACGTAGCTGGAGTAGCCTGACATGCTGTCATTTGTTTTGTTAATTTTAAGCCTAAATTTAAGTTCTTTTTGATAAATAAAGAATAACGATTAAACCCAAACAGACTCATTATCACCTATTCAGTTGCGTAAATAATTGGGCAGGTGACATATGTCTATCTTCAATATCATTGCCCAGAAACACAATTTTGTGTTTAATAAATTGATATTTGGCCATTTTATTATAAGTCCGAACTTTTGCGCTTGTTTAAACACCGTTTCGTGTTCTTTTAACAATTTTGAGCCGCTTGTCTAAACACAACAACGTCATCCACGATATACTGCAGGTGAATCACAAAAGGCCAAAAGGGGCCTTTTTAAATTTAAAAAAGGCCTCTTTTTCCTCAAATGCTGTGTACTTTCGGCTTTGCTCTTTAACATCGACGTAAAAATCCATTTTTTAGAATTGGAAATCTGTCTCACAACACCATAGTAGTCGACTTAGGATAGTCAATGCAAAGTCGGTAACTACCGTGAATACAACTTTGCTAGCTATGTTTGAGTATGACTCTTTTATTATGCCTTGCGGCAGCCATTCATTCTCTTGGATCTGCACAACTTTTCGTTCTGGTGCTGAAAATCTTGTTGGACCTTCACTGAAATTGGTAAAGTTGCTGCTGGGTATAATACTCAATTGGGTATAATACGCAAATTCATAGCGAACTTATCGGCTTGTAGCTCTTAATTAGCTGCATTACTGGTGCTTTATATTTTGGTGCAACAACAATCGTATCAGAAAAATTACATACGTTGAATAAGCTGTATTCACTTGCTTTCGCTTCTGCACTGCGCTGCTTTCCATTTTTATTTCAATTAATTCATACCTCTTCCTCAGCTCTTTAAACGACGTCGCACACGGTGCAAAAGTTGGATAAATTATGACATCCCTGCGAAGCATTGCTTCGCAGGGATAATGTTGTTTCAGCCGCCCTTTTTGTTGCGCTGCTTCTCCAGAGCACGCAGTTGTGTCATCACTTTCTTTGCGAATTCACAGACAGCATTCCACGCTTCTAAACCTTCGATCATATGGTCCACTACATTTCCGACTGTTACCGGTTCCCCTAGATAGGTTTCTAGTGTTTTCCTGTCTGACTGGAACCTTGGGCACTCAAACCATACGTGCTCGGCGTCCTTCGCTGAATTCGCTTGCTTGAATCTATATAAGTAGCTCCTGAAGCAACCATGTCCATTAAGTAGTTGCGTTATAAAGCACCTCCCGTGCTTTCGTTTGAACCACTTCTCAATATTGGGTATCGACCTATGCGTTCATCTTCCCTTGGTGGTTGCGTCCCAGCGTGATTGCCATTTCTCGAGGCTGTGTTCCCTCGCTTGCTGCGATAGTACTTTACGGTGGGTTCCAGTTTGGGACCGTTGCTCAGCGTAAACATCTACTTATTCTTTCATTAGCTCATCGATCGGAATAGTGCCCGATGTAACCAATGCAGCTTCATCCGAAAGCGTTCAGAAGCCACAATAGACCCTCAGAGCGCCCAGACAATACGTCGACTCTATCCCCTGGCGGTAGCTCCTAACTTGGAATGCTTTCGCCCAGATTGGTGCTGCATAAAAGATGACTGATTTTGTCACGCTCTGTAGTAGTTGTCTTCGCTGATGCTGCGGACCTCTTAGGTTAGGCATCATTCCTTCATCATCAGCCTTCTTCATCAACAGCCTTCTTATCTACGTATTGCAAATGCTCACGGTAGCATAGACGCGTATCAATTCTGATGCCTAGCTGTAGAAGCAGATCTCTTTGACTTCACAACTGTATTACCAACACGGATGGTAGCTATTTCGACTGCTTTTCTGCTGCTGATTAGCACGGCCTCCGTTTTCTCCTCCGCTAATTGCCACGAAGAAGCCAGTCGTACACCATTTTTATGCTCCTGTTGCATGAATTTTCAGCATCGTTCAGCTGTTTAGCAACTGTTATCAGGGCTACATCATCGGCGAATCCAACGATACGTGTTTCGTTTGACAGAGCGAGTTTAAGAATGCAGTCATACATCGAATTCCACAGAAGTGGTCCCATGTCTGACCCTTGCGGAACACTACCAGTAATGTTTTATGAACATTTACCTCTATCGGTCCAGTATGTTAGGATTCTATTCGTAAAATAACTTCTTATCACGCTTTCGAGATATGTAGGCACTCCAAATGAGCGAAGCGCATCCAGTATACAACCCCAGTTCACAGTGTTGTAATGCGTCCCGGACGTCGAGCGTGATTACGATGCAGAACTCTTTCGAGCCACCTTTGTACCTTCAATGGCTTTACTGGCTATCTCGGTCACTGCGAACTGTGTATCCAGAGTTGACATAGATTTCCTGAAGCCAAACTGTCGTTCTGAAAGGCCACCCTCGTTCTGGATAGATACTTTTAGTCGATTAGCAATGAGCCTCTCAAAAATTTTGCGTATTGAGTCCAAGAGTCATATCAGCCTATATGATGAAGGATGATCCAGCGGCTTGTTAGGTTTTCGCAGAAGCACTTACTTCTGTACCTTCCATCTGTCTGGGAATTTTCCTTCTCTCAAGCACAAATTGTAAAGGTCAGCGAATGCACTATGGGTGTAGAGCAATGGCTAGCCTCAGTGCGCGGTTTGGACGCCCATGATTTGTTTTTTGCAGCTTGTTTGCTGGAGCAACGACTTTCTCCTGAGTAACTGGTACAATTTCTGCTCTAACTAGACTACAACTTTGTGCCATGTTCGGTATAGATGCCTGGTGCGAAAAAAGCGCTTCAACAATTTCTCGCATTTTCGTATGGCAAGTTGGAATAGCCGTATTTCCTGCATATAGCTTCTTCATCACTATTTTGTACCCTTTGCCCCACGGATCATTTTCATAAGCGTCGCAGAGTTCCAAGAAGCACCTATTTTACTGTCTTTTATCGCTTTTTGCGGCACAGCTTGCGATATTTTGTATATTGTACCCTGTGTTCTGTGTACGTCTAACGACCGTGGGCACGTTGGTATATTGTTCTTGCATGCATACATTGACGACGCTTATTAGCAATGTCATCATTCCACCAAAAGACAGGTTCATGGTGCCGCTCGTACCTTCTTTTCCGAGACTGCTGCAGTGAGTTCACCCATCGCCTGTGTAAACACCGTTGGACGGAAAGTTTCTGCTTTGAATGCCACTTCTTGAAGTTTTGGCCTTTGACGAGTCACTTGGTTGCGGGTCTCTTCAATAGTACACAGAATGCTCTGATGATCACTTGCTTTATAGTGATCCAACAGTTGCCACGTTGAAAATTGAACAAGTAAACTGCTCACGAGTGTCGTGTCTACAATGGACCCTTTGCCCCCTCTCTTGAAGGTATTTCTGAAGCAACAGTTCAGCAACGTTATATCCAGGGACACAAATGCATCGAGAACTGCTCGGCCTCTCGCATTTGTGGCAATGCTGCCTAAGTCAACAGCTCAAGCGTTGAAGTCACATGCTATTATGACCTTGGAAAACAGTCTGGCGTTTGCTACAAGGTTGTCCATTACGCTTTCGAACTCCTGGACGCACGAAATTTCTAGCTGCCCTTTCTTCACTTATTGCAATCTCGCTTGTCCGCAGAGCCAGATTGCTGCTTTACTGCTAGTGTCTACAACCCAGTTGTGTCTTGCTTCGCATCTATATGGCTCTCTGATGACTACTTTGTCTATCATAAGCTCAAGTATGTAGTGCTTCAGGAGGTCATGACCCACTGCGCAGTGATTCATATTAATTTGCAGTACTCTCATACCGCCGCAACTTAGGCAACAATTACTCCGATCGATAGGGTTTTTGCACATACTGGCTATGTGGCCAAACTCCAAGCATTTTTTGAATGGGAGTTTACAAGTGATTCATTTATTCAAAGTTGAATGCATTGAAGCTTTGAAAATAAGGTACATAAGAGTAAGTGTATATATAATGTGTGAACACTTTTGTAGTAAATTTGTTCAGTTTTTGAAATAAAAAAATTTAAAATATTTTTTGCAAATGGGGAGGAGGGTCTTATAAACTTGTTGCCTTCTAAATGGCAACAAGTTTGCGAACAAAACGGTGCATTTTTGACTTAAATCGGATAATTCTAAGTATATTAAATAAAGCGTCAAAATTCGATCACAGATACGACATAACTTATTGAACAACCCAATAAAAATCAATATTTTTTTTTAAAGTTTTTTATTTTATTTTCAGTATTTAAAAACTTTTTTTTCATTAAAAATAATCAATAAATCAATTTTTTAACATTTCAAACAAAACAAATAAAACAAGGAAAAACGTTAACTTCGGTTGAACTGAAGCTCAAATATCCTCCATATCTAGGATTAGTTTATTTTTAGTCATCAGTGGCAACGGTAAAATTGACGGGTATAAATATTGAGGGTGAGGTCGTAAACCTAGAAGAAAAAAATTATTTCAAATTTTCGAAACAAATTTTATAGAATTTTTCCCCAAAAAAAATATCAAAAAGTTCTAGTATATAAATATTGCTAGCAAAATAATTTGAATTATTTTAAAAATTCTCAATCAATTCTGTGAGCAGAAGTCCAATAAAAACTAAAATCCCGAATGCCGCTATATCATCGTTACTATCGCCGATATCGGGAAAAGAAATACGCATAAAAATGTCTCATTAATAATTCATGCTTACCCGGCTATGCCCGTTTAAAGTAATGGACACATATCTTTTTTTGTGTAGAAAAGTATTCCAAAAAAGGTTTTTTAATTCCGACTTTAGATTTGGATTCAGGGACCCCAATATATTCGAATTCACACTGGTCCATCAATTTTTTAGCAAAATATAAAAAATTTTTTCAGTTTTTTTGTGGTTAGAACTTTTTAAACACAAAAACAATTAAAAATGATAACCCACGTCATGAATTTTTTTGAGTGGGTATGTATCTAAAAAATGTGAATTTTAAGATTACAAAGAAAACTTTGAGGTAAGAAGCAACACGAACTATATTGGACATTCTGACCGCAAAATCGGACTCAGCGATTCAAATCCTAAGTGAATGAATATATATATATATATATATATATATATATATATATATATACATATATTGAAGTTGCTAATTGGTTGTCTGTTAGGCCAACACAGCTGCAGACGTCCTCTCTGCCGCGCCCCTCCGATTTGACTCAGGTATGCCTTTTAAAACTTTTCTTGCCGGGACCTCAGTATCCATTCGACACATGTGACCAACCAAGAACAGCATTTTGTATTGGATGTTCCTGACTATGTCGATGTCGGCATAAAGCTCGTGCAGCTCATCGTTAGTGTAAATACGAATGACATTTCCCAATCTAATGGGACCAAAGATTCTCCGAAGTATATTCCTCTCAAATACGCCCAACGCCGACTTATCCGGTTCTGTCACGACCCATGCATCTGAACCATACCTCAGTACAGGCATTATCAGCGTCTTGCAGAGTTTAATATTTGTTTCTCTGGACAGAACACTACTTTACATCTGCTAACCGAGACCAAAATAGCTACAGTGAGCAAGAGTCATTTTTCGTTTAATTTCCTGACTGATGTTGTTGTCGTTGTTTACATCTGAGCCCAGGTAGTCGAGGTTAACTACAGCCTCAAAGCTGAAGCTCTCTGTCCTCAAGGACCGTCTACGTCGTGTAGATTGTCTGCGGGTGGATACCAAGTTCTTTCGTCTTGTTCTCGTTCGCCGTCTATCCCATTGGACGAGATATTTTTCGATGTCTGAGAACGCACCTGTGACCGCACGATCATTTTTGCCGATTATGTCAATGTCGTCGGCATATGCGAGCAGCATAGTTCCTTTGTAGAAAATATTACCCTTCAGCGCAACATTTAAGCATTGTTTCTGTATGTATTCCATCAGAAGATTGAAGAAGTTGCACAAAAAGTCATCGTCCTGTCTGAAGCCTCTTGGTATCAAAGGGGTCGGAGAGATCTTTACCGACCCTGACAACGCTCTGGGTGTTTGTTAGCGTCATCATACAGGGACGAACGATTTGTGCAGGGATACGAAGTTCAGTCAGTTCTATGAAAAACTTCGATCTGATTGGTGTGTCGAAAGTTTCTTTAAAGACGACAAATAGGTGGTGTGTGTCGATTTGTTTTTCTTTGGTTTTCTCCAGGATTTGGCGTAGTGTGAATATCGGGTCAATGGTCGACTTCTTCGGCCTGAAAATACACTGGTACTGTCCAACCATAGTTTCTACGTACGGTTTCAGTTTATTACACAACAAGCCATATATGATTTCATAAGCGATTGGAAGGAGACTAATTCCGCTATAGTTTAAGCAGACTGCAGGGTCTCCTTTCTTAAAAACTGAACACAGGACACTAAGGTTCCAGTCATTAGGCATACGCTCACTAAAATATATTTTGCACAAAAGTTGATGCATACATATGACCAATTCCTTTGCCACCGGTCTTAAATAACTACTGGTAGTTCGTCTGCACCTGCCGCTTCTTATTTTTAAGCCTTTGTAAATCTTCTAAAATCTCGTCATAGTCTGGTGGCTTCACAGGAATTCCATCATCAATCGGGGAACCCACATATTTGTCATCTCCGCTTGCGGTATTGTTTACGTAATCACCACCAAGTTGGGTCGAGAAGTGTTTCCTGAACATCTGTTACCATGCTTCATTGTTCATTCTTGCAAAACGAAGGTACTTGCTTATAACCTTCGGTCATACGCTTGATTTGTTGGTAAAATCCTAGGGCCTCGTTTCTGCTTACCATCATCTCGAGCTCCTTTACTTCACGCCTTTCCAGTTATCTTTTCTTCCGTCTGGTCAGGCGATTTCCTCTCTCCGTTTCCCCTGCATCGCTCAACAACAGTTCGTGTTGCAAAAAAATCAAGTACTTATTTTATTTCAAAACTCTTTCATAAAAATCAGGCTATGGTTTTTATTTTAAAGAGTGAGAGATAATTTGTTGGCAATTTATTTTTTCGTTATTACCAGCGAATTTTTCTTCATTTATGCCTTCAAATCGAGAACATTAAGAACTATAAAATCATAATAAACAAAATATGTTTGTAAAGATTTTTTTGGGATTTTAAAGAACATATCTAATCTAATATATCTTGTAATTTGATGCATATTTTTTTTAACAATTTGATTAAGAACGTATCATCGATTCTCAACACTACATCGTAAGTGGTTTCAAATTTAGTGAGACCTATATTTTTATACCCGTTACACAAATTGTAAACGGGTATATTCAGTTTGTCCGAATGTTTGCAACGCATTGAAGGAGGCATCGGAGACCCCATAAAGTATATATATTATTGATCAGCTCGATGAGACGAATCGATTTAGCCATGTCCGTCTGTCTGTCCGTCTGTCTGTCCGTCTGTCTGTTGCGATGCGTTTTACTCTGAAAGTTTTAAGGATATTGACCTGAATTTTGAAACATTAGCTTTTTGTGCTACTAGTTAGTTTGTATGTCAGAACCAAGGTGCCACTCCCATTTTTAGATATAGCCCCCATACAAACTTACCACTTTTTTCGACTTTTTGTATGAAAATTGTTATTATGAATGCTTTTACTACACAAATTGTAAACGGGTATATTCAGTTTGTCCGAATGTTTGCAACGCATTGAAGGAGGCATCGGAGACCCCATAAAGTATATATATTATTGATCAGCTCGATGAGACGAATCGATTTAGCCATGTCCGTCTGTCTGTTGCGATGCGTTTTACTCTGAAAGTTTTAAGGATATTGACCTGAATTTTGAAACATTAGCTTTTTGTGCTACTAGTTAGTTTGTATGTCAGAACCAAGGTGCCACTCCCATTTTTAGATATAGCCCCCATACAAACTTACCACTTTTTTCGACTTTTTGTATGAAAATTGTTATTATGAATGCTTTTACTACAATGTAGGGTAAAAATACTTTTAATGGCATCCAATATCAGTTCTTACTGAACATCTGTGCAGTGGCGGTTTTGCTTACGCTACAACTAATTTATTAATATTTGTTGTTGCGCCGGGCTTTTGTTTTGTTTTGATTCTATTTTTTTTTTTTTTGCAACGGCACATATCATTATTTGTAGTTGTTGTTGCTTGTTTTAATAATATTTTTCTAAATTTTTTTTCTTCTCATAACTAACAGTTATTCGTTAACATCTGTTTTTATTCACTTGTTGTTGTTTACACCTTATACAGTGATAAACAAAATTATTAGTTCTTTTGAAAATTTTAATTATTCGCATTTTGTTAGTTTCTTTGTGTTCTATTATATTTTATTAAAATGTTTTGTTGTGATTTGCGCTGTCAATTCAAGAACAAGATTTCCACTGAGGATTTCTTATCCTGTTGGCTTTGTGACAATACCTCACATTGTAAATGTGCTGGTTTGAGCCCACGAGTTCTTGATGGTGTCAAGGAACAAAAAGGCCTGTGGTGGACTTGCATAAAATGTAGATCGACGGAAACGGAGATTTTCAATTTTATGAGGCAAACCCGTTCCGGGTTCTTTAATCTTAAACGTGATTTTAAAGCGATGCCTGAAAAGTTTCAGCAACTTGAAAATAAGTTTAAAGATATGAAGTGCCTTAATTCCTCGCCCAAACGAAAGAAGAGGAATTCACCGAAGTCAAAGCCGACTCTTTCTATTCCGGCCCAAGTAGACCCGGGTAGTCCGATTTCGATCGTTGACACTCCGAACATACTTATTCCTAGGAAAAATTTTTTACTTACCTCTGAGGAGCTGGTATCGAATACCGACCCTCCAACTGCTTCACCCCCTTTTGACTTTTTAGAATGTTTCCACTGTACCTTCTACACAATCAATTGTACCCCCTATCGTTGTTGTTGATAATGTTGAAAATGTTGCTGGGAATACTCCTTCTGTTTCAATTGTATCCAACCCAATTGGCCTTAATGTTGTTGCTCATCGTAAATCTGTTTTTATTTCTCGATTAACTGCAGCTACCACTGAGAATGACATTTTGAATTATATTAACTCTAAACTGGAGTCTTCCAATATTTCAATATCTAAGTTTAACTTCAACTATTCTAGGTCTATCTCTTCTTTTAAAGTAATTGTTCCAGTGTCTATCTTTGATACTGTTATTTCACCAAGTTTTTGGCCTGATGGCATTGTGGTACACGAATATGTTTATAAAAATAGACGTACAAGTGAGCCTAATGCTGTCGAATTGCCAGTTAGTTCTTCTGGTGCAAAAAACTGAGTTCGCTTTCTTTCCTCATTCATTATCAAAATGTGAGAGGTTTAAGAACTAAGCTTAGAGATTTGTATCTTAATAGTTTTTCAATTTGTGCTGATGTCATTGTTCTCACTGAAACTTGGCTTCAACCTACTATTCTTAATTCTGAACTAACCTGCAACAATTTCGTCACTTTCAGAAAGGATCCTGCGTTCTGGTGGTGGTGTTTCGATATCCACTAAGTCATCCCTAATGGTTGAAGAAGTCAGTATTTTAGATAAGTCTATTGAATTTATATGTGTCAAAATTAGTTTTCGTAATTTTAATGCCTTTATTACGTGCTCTTATATCCCTCGTTCTTCGGAATTGAATATTTATATTCAACATGCAAATGCGCTTTCATATATAGCTTCTCTTCTGAATGATAAAGACCAGATTATTGTCATGGGTGATTTTAATTTGCCAAACATTAAATGGTCTAATATAGATGACTTTTTAATTTTATTTCCGTCAGGTACTAATGAGTTTCTTGATAGTTTATTAGAATTATCGTTGCATCAGTATAATAACATTTTTAACAGTTTAGGTCGACTTTTAGATCTAGTGTTTGTTGGAAATGGTTTGGATATTAGCATAAGTAGGATTTCTCCGATAACACTACCTGAGGACTGTTATCATCCTACTTTACAGGTCTCTTTTCAGCTTTATAGTGTTCGTTCGGTTGTTAATGGTAGCGCCGTTCGTCGTGTTAGATGTTTCAAAAAAACGAATTTTGCTATTGGGTGCGCAACTAAATAATTTCGTATTTGTTACTAACCTCATATCTATTTATGTAGTCAATATTTTGACAGTGACAGCTATTCTATGTTAAAGCGAGCCAAAAAAAATCAAGAACATTTGATATGTCACAGTGAATATTAGTAAACACACAAATTTTTTTTATTACAGTCAAAATGTCAAGTTACGTCCCAACAAAACAGCATTTGCGGGGAGGTTTGCTTTTGTTCTTCAATTTAAAGAAAAGTGCAACAGAAGCACATCGTTTACTCTCAGAAGCTTATCCTGAATATGCTCCAGAGGTTAGAGTATGTCAGCAGTGGTTTGCACGATTAAAAAGTGGTGATTTTGACACAGAAGACAAACAGCGACCAGGTCCATTAAAAAAGTTTGAAGACGAAGATTTGGAGGCATTACTCGATCAAGATTCATGTCAAACTCAAGAAGAACTTGGAAAAACATTGGAAGTCACTCGACAAGCCATTTCTAAACGTTTAAAAGCAGCTGGATACATTAACAAACAAGGAAATTGGGTGCCACACGAATTAAAGCCGAGAGACGTTGAGAGACGATTTTGCATGTCTGAAATGCTGCTTAATCGCCACAAAAAGAAATCGTTTTTGCATCGTATGGTCACTGGCGATGAAAAGTGGATTCATTACATTATTACAAAGGTTGAAGGGGGAAAGTCTACCTCACCCGCCTTATAGCCCAGACATAGCTCCTTCTGATTACCACTTGTTTCGGTCGATGCAGAATCACATTTCTGGAATACGGTTCACCAATGTTGAAGGTATTAAAAAATGGCTTGATGATTTTCTCGGCGCAAAAGATGAGAAGTTTTTTTGGGATAGAATCCATAAATTGCCTGAAAGATGGGAAAAAGTTACCGCTTCCGATGGACAATATTTTGAATAAAATATTTTTTCACTTTCATACTTAAATAAATGGTTTTTTTAACAAAAAAAATACGAAATTATTTAGTTGCGCACCCGATAAATTAAATCAATTATTGTATAACACTGATTGGTCAATTCTCAAGAGTTGCTCTGATATTGAAGTTGAGTCGAATACTTTTTATTCAATTATTTTTAGATATTTTGTTGAATGTGTTCCGTTTGTCAATATATCTAGTTCTACTAGTAAATTGCCTTGGTGTGTCTCGCAGTTTAAGTAAATTGAAAAATATAAAAACTAGCCTTTTTAAAAAATACAAACGTAGTGGTTCTTCTATTGATTATAGTAAATACTCTGTTGCTCGTTCCAATTTTAATTCTGCAAATAAGCAGTGTTACGCTACTTATCTGCTAAAGGTGAAAAATAATGTTCGCAAGGATCCTAAAAGCTTTTTCAAATTTGTTGATGTGAAGCGTAGAAATACGTCGTATCCCTCAAATTTTTTTCTGGATAATAATATTGCATCCTCTGACTCGCAGATATCGGAATAGTTTGCTTCTTTTTTTCAATCTACTTATTCTAAATTTTCTTCTAACTCCACTTCATTCTATCCCTATCATATCCCGTCTTACGACTTCATAACATCTCCTGTAATTTGTATGTCTAATTTCACTATGGAACAAATTCAGGCTAGCAAAATTAGGTCTTTTGGGACTGGCGGGTGAAAAATGGGCCAAATTAGAAGACCGTTTCGCTCGGTTTGTTTATATTAGTTCGAAAATCGGCATTTGATTGCAAACTTCGTAGGTCAATTAAAAAAAAAATTCCAACTAATATAAACAAACCGAGCGAAACGGTCTTCTAATTTGGCCCATATTTTCACCCGCCAGTCCCAAAATGGACATAACTTTTGCTAACCTGAATTTGTTCCATAGTGTTATTAATGAAAATAAAACCCCAAATAACACTATGGAACAAATTCAGGTTAGCAAAAGTTAGGTCCATTTTGGGACTGGCGGGTGAATCAAATGCCGATTTTCGAACTAATATAAACAAACCGAGCGAAACGGTCTTCTAATTTGGCCCATATTTTCACCCGCCAGTCCCAAAATGGACCTAACTTTTGCTAGCCTGAATTTGTTCCAAATTAAGCAAATTTTCTTAAATGCCTCCAGTCTATTAAATATTCATTTCTATCAGCTCCTGATAATATACCAAGCTGTATATTAAAGCAATGTGCTAACTTTATTTGTTTACCTTTATTTATTCTTTTTAGTTTATCTATTCAACAGTCTAAATTTCCTACCCTTTGGAAAGAATCTTATATAATTCCTCTACACAAAAAAGGTAACAAGTCTGATATCTCAAATTATAGAGGTATTGCTAAATTGAGTGCCATTCCAAAATTGTTTGAAAATATCATTTCCGATCAATTGCAACATTGTTTAAAGTCAATTATTTCTCCTCATCAACATGGATTTGTAAAAGGCAAATCCATTTGTACAAACCTTTTAGAATTTTCTTCTATTGTAAATAATGTTTTTTTATCTGGTAATCAGACTGATGTTATATATACGGATTTTAGTAAGGCTTTCGATAGTGTATGCCACAAACATCTTATTTTTAAATTAAAGTCTTTAGGTTTTTCACCTATTTGGTTAATTGGTTAAAATCTTATCTAGAAGATCGATCTCAAAAAGTGTTGTTTAATAATTGCTTGTCTTCAACAATAGATGTTTCTTCAGGTGTTCCTCAGGGAAGTCATCTTGGACCATTACTTTTTGTTATTTTCATAAATGATCTTCCACTAGCGATTAAACGTTCTAACATACTTATGTATGCTGATGATGTCAAATTATGTTTGTCGTATTCTCATGCTTCCCAACATAATTTACTTCAATCTGATTTGAATTCATTGCATACCTGGTGTGTAGCCAACTTTCTAAATCTCAATTTTTCAAAATGTAAGTGTATGATCTCTCATCGTAGAAAGCCAATTCTAGGGACCTACTTTTTAGACAATCATGGGCTTGGTAGGGAAGTTAATTTTTGTGATTTGGGTGTTCTCATGGACCCCAAATTAAGCTTTAATATCCATATTACTGCGATGGTTAATAAAGCAAAAAGTTATCCTCGGCTTTTTAAAGCGTTGGGCTAAAGAGTTCGATGATACGTACATTACAAAGCTTCTCTATACTTCGCTTGTACGCCCGATCTTGGAATTCGCCTCTTGTATTTGGAACCCGCATTATTCTGTTCATCTAGATCGGATTGAATTAGTACAAAAACAGTTTTTACTTTTCGCTCTACGAAACCTTAATTGGGCAACTAACGTTCATCTTCCGCCCTACATAGATCGTTTAAAACTTATTGATCTTCCAACCCTAAATTCACGCCGACCTATGCTCTCTGTTGTTTTTCTCCATAAGATTATTTGTGGCGATATCGATTCTCCATTTTTGGTTCAATCGCTATTTCTAAATGCACCCTCCCGCTTCACGCGCAATTATGTTCCTTTTAGGTTGTCCCATTGCACAACATATTATGCATGCCATGACTCACTTCGTTCTCTCTGTTCTATCTATAATAGGTTTTCTCATCTATTCTCTTGCAATTCCTCTTTAATTTCTATTAAAAACTCTGTTCTTAATTCTTCATTAACATTATTGTAATTTCCATTTATTTTTCATCTGTTTATTGTACGGTACGTGCTGTTTGGACCACAACATGGCTGTGAGTAGGGGCACAGTCGGTCAACCTGGCGGCTTAACAAAAATCCTCCAACGGGTCTGAGTGGCCGTATCTCATTTCCTTTCTATATATATTTTTTTCTTTTCTTCTGAGCTTTAGTGTTTAAGTTTTTAGTTTTAAGTGAACTGTACCATCGTAGTGTAAGCAACTGTTTTAATATAATATGTAGTTGCAAATAAATAAATAAACAAATAAATAAATGTTGCCATTCCCATTTTTAGATATATGCCCCAAACAAAGGGTGTAGCCGGGTTTTCATGTAAAAAGTGCCCCCAACGATATTGAATATCCTTAAATGAGGTTCGATAGCCCTTGATTTGAGAAATATTTCTGTATACTTAGTTTTCGGATATCGGCGATATTAAGGAAGATATAGCGACAAACATGTTTTTAGTTTTTATTTTTTTCTGCTCACTCAGTTGAAAAAAGTTTTGATGAAAAATCTTTTATTTTCTTAAAATTCATATCTATCTTTAAAAATTTTTAAAAAATTTTTGGTCAAAAATTCTATCAAAATTTTTTTTTTAAGATTTTAATTGATGCTTTTACCATGATACTTTAAAAGATACACCTATGAAATTTTCAGAAGATATTCCTTTTTTTGTCTACTTTGACACATAAAATTTTCAAAGTAATCGATTTGGTGGAACATATTTTTAAAAATTAAAAACCAAAAATTAGTCTTTTTCCTATGATATATTACACATGCTAGCATTGCCAGCGCTCAAAATTGTATGTGTGCACAGAAAGGCTTAGCTCAAGGTCGCCTTTGTGTGATTGCCGTCGGCACAGCAGCATTTTTTAGCGAACTTTTTTTTTAATTTTATTTAATTTGCTTATTTGTCTTGAGTCTGTAATAATTTAGGGTGTTATATGTATTATATATTATTGTAAAATATATAAAATATAGTACATTCATATTAAAATATATATTAGATTAAACAAATAATTAAATATGTGAAAATATGTATTTCTTTTTATTAGCCAGCAACAAAAACAAGTACCATGCACATACGCATATTGCGCTCTCACTCTCTTTCTCTCTTTATGTTCTCAGCGTTCTTTGACTTCTTCATATTTTATACCCCGGACACGCGTGGTGTGAACGAAAAGGATTCATATTAGGATTAAATGATCGTACGCTTACATTTTATTATGTTAAAAAATATAAAAAATGAATTAAAAAAGCATTTTTGAAAAGTAATAAAATATAAGCGTACGATCATATAAAAAGGAGTCGCATATCACAAATATCTATGAATGAAAAACAGGTATATTTTTTCTAATACATATATTCTCAATGAATACTTTTCGTTCACACCACGCGTGTCCGAGGTATAAAATATGAAGAAGTCAAAGAAGCAACAAAAACAAGTACCATGCACATACGCATATTGCGCTCTCACTCTCTTTCTCTCTTTATGTTCTCAGCGTTCTTTAATTTCTTTATACTTTATACCCCGGACACGGGTGGTGTGAACGAAAAGGATTCATTGAGAATATATGTATTAGAAAAAATATACTTGTTTTTCATTCATAGATATTTGTGATATGCGACTCCTTTTTATATGATCGTACGCTTATATTTTATTACTTTTCAAAAAATGCTTTTTTAATTCATTTTTTATATTTTTTAACATAATAAAATGTAAGCGTACGATCATTTAATCCTAATATGAATCCTTTTCGTTCACACCACGCGTGTCCGGGGTATAAAATATGAAGAAGTCAAAGAACGCTGAGAACATAAAGAGATAAAGAGAGTGAGAGCGCAACATGCGTATGTGCATGGTACTTGTTTTTGTTGCTGGCTAATAAAAAGAAATACATATTTTCACATATTTAATTATTTGTTTAATCTAATATATATTTTAATATGAATGTACTATATTTTATATATTTTACAATAATATATAATACATATAACACCCTAAATTATTACAGACTCAAGACAAATAAGCAAATTAAATAAAATTAAAAAAAAAAGTTCGCTAAAAAATGCTGCTGTGCCGACGGCAATCACACAAAGGCGACCTTGAGCTAAGCCTTTCTGTGCACACATACAATTTTGAGCGCTGGTAATGCTAGCATGTGTAATATATCATAGGAAAAAGACTAATTTTGGTTTTTAATTTTTAAAAATATGTTCCACCAAATCGATTACTTTGAAAATTTTATGTGTCAAAGAAGACAAACAAAGGAATATCTTCTGAAAATTTCATAGGTGTATCTTTAAAGTATCATGGTTAAAACATCAATTAAAATCTTTAAAAAAAAAAATTTTGATAGAATTTTTGATCGAACAATTTTTTTAAAAATTTTTAAAGATAGATATGAATTTTAAGAAAATAAAAGATTTTTCATCAAAACTTTTTTTCAACTGAGTGAGTAGAAAAAAAATAAAAACTAAAAACATGTTTGTCGCTATATCTTCCTTAATATCGCCGATATCCGAAAACTAAGTATACAGAAATATTTCTCAAATCAAGGGCTATCGAATTCTCATTTAAGGATATTCAATATCGTTGGGGGCACTTTTTACATGAAAACCCGGCTACACCCTTTACCAATTTTTGGATTTTTTGTATGAAAATACGTATTATTTATGAATATATTCACTATAAATTGGGTAAAAACACTTTATATGTCATCCAGTATTAAATTCAAGGTGCCACGCCCATTTTTAGATAAAGCCCCCATACAAACTTTCCGCCCATTTTAGATTTTTTGTATGAAATCATTTATTTTTTCTAAATGAATTCAATTAAAATTTGGTAAAATCAATTCCAATGTCGACCTAAGTGAACACTATCGATATGGTAAAGATCGGGCTAATATAACATAAAGCCTCCATACAAATTTGACCAAATTCATCGTGAAATTTAATTTAAGCACCTGGTGAAGATTTAAAGTATTAAAAGTGTTGTGTAACGGGTATTTCAGCTTCGGTTCCACCGAAGTTAACGTTTTTCCTTGTTTTTATTTGTATTTGTTTACAAACTCCTGGTGCCATACGAATTATATGTATGTATTATAAATTTTTGCACTGGTCACGATATAATGTTCTAGTTAATTAAAAAAAAATTTAACTAAAACTAAATTTAATAAATAGCTGCTTAAACTAATATAATATTTGAAGATTTTACATACTTACAATTTGTTTTTTAACTTTGAAAACTTCGGTTTTATCGAAGACCAAATTTTCCTTGTTTTAATCAAACTTTGTTGTCCTGTTAAATCTTCGACTGCTCTTACGTTCAGTTACTGCTGTTTTTGCTTGTAGATATGTCGGTTACGGGTTTTTGCGGGAAGTCAAAGAGGTAAGTGTCGCTCACATATAAATAGAAATTGCTATAACTTAAAAACTATTAATATTTCAGTTATACTCATTTTACTATATATGGAGTGCTAACGTGGCAGATCATTTACTATTGTTTTTATTCAGATTTTATCATTATTCAGATTTTGTCAGGGGTGTCAGGGAAATCTCTAGTAAATCTGTCTTCGGTTGGTTTGTAAATCTCTAAACTAAATTCTCGGTGTCTCAGAATTGCGAAAGATTTTATTGTTCTAAGACAGTTTTGCCAGTGTCTGTAAGGGATGACATCACAGCTGACTATTTTTGTAGACATTTTATTTTCATATTTTATTCAGATTTTATATGACCCAACCTACAAAACTTTAATTTATCATAACGAGAAATAAATTAATATCGAATTTGTGATCATAATTTTTAAATTAAACCAAAGAAAATTTAAATTTTGCCAGTGTCTGTAAGGGATGTCATCACAGCTTACTATTTTTGTAGACATTTTATTTTCATTTATTCAGATTTTATATGACCCAACCTACAAAACTTTAATTTATCATAACGAGAAATAAATTAATATCGAATCTGTGATCATAATTTTTAAATTAAACCAAAGAAAATTTAAATTTTGCCAGTGTCTTTAAGGGATGTCATCAAAGCTGACTATTTTTGTAGACATTTTATTTTCATATTTTATTCAGATTTTATATGACCCAAACTACAAAAAGCTTAATTTATCATAAAGAGAAATAAATTAATATCGAATTTGTGATCATAATTTTTAAATTAAACCAAAGAAAATTTAAAATAATTTCCCCGCCAAATAAATCAAGTTGCATTCCAGCTCAGCTAAGTGCATTGTTGATCATACACACACATATGTACATATATAGTACATTTGCCCGTAAATGCTAGTGCGGGCATTATCCTATAATACAAGCGATAATTACATTTCTTATACTAGCCTGCCAACTTAGACCATTAATATTTTACGCAAATGCTTTTCATAAATTAACATTTAATTTTTCTTCAATTATAAAGTAAAATAGAATTACTTAGGTGACAAAAATTAATCTTCGAGAAATATAAAAGTTCATTTCGAGCAAGTTGGCATTCTTTTTGTTCGGTTGGTTTTGCTAAAGAATTTTATTTGCAATTAATGTACTAGAGATTTGGTAGAATGCTAATTAAAAAATTATGCTAATATAACTAGTCATTAAACAATATTTTTTAATGGCGTATTTTACTAAAACTCATCCCAAAGAGATTTGTGTGACACCTTCAAATATCTTTTGGTTGAAATTGATTGGAATTGGGTTAGTAGAGATTTCCCTGACACCCCTGGTAGTGTGCCTTTTGCTTAAAAAAAATTTCAAATTAATTATTTTAATATTAAGCAGTATTTGAAGACGCAGGCCATCATTATACAGCAAACTATTGGAGTAAGCTGTTTGAAGCTAAATTTTAGAAGTTCAATCATATGCAAAGAAAGAAATATTTTTTAATGGAGTGATTAAATACAAAATAAAATAAATAATAAAAAATATTTGAATAAATTAACAATAGTATCATTTAAATAAATTAATTTTAAAATTTAAATTTAAAAAAAATATTTTTTTTATGATTTCTCTGTCCCTTTGTATGGTTAAATCTTTAAAAGCTACGCAACGGATTTTGATGCGTTTTTTTTAATAGATAGAATGATTGAAGATGAAGGTTTATATTTATAAAAACATCCATTAAATAGTGGATAAATCATACTGTTATTTTTGAGGTTTCTAATGTGAAGTCGTAAATAATTGCATTTTTTCCGCTTACATTGCAAACGCAGGCTGAACCCTACGAGATTTATCAAAATAATGTACTAAGTATTGTACACATTAAAAATGTCTACAGATAACTCCGCGATGGTATATGTCTATCTCTTATGGATATCCCATAATAACATTTTTTTGTGAAGTAGCAGTGTTGTGAAGTAGCAGTGTTGATTATCTTTTGTTTCTAAATGGTAAGTATTTAGATATTTTTTACAGCGGCACTACTAATAATGAGGCAATTTGTGCATAGGTAATCATACACATAGAACTGAGTAAATTTTGTACAGAAATTATAAAGTCATATCTGGAAGACGTTGTCGTTCGAACATAGGTCGTAGTACAGTGAATGCCAAAAGAGTACGTTCAGCAAGAGATGAAGAATCGTCAACGGAACGTGAGACTCGCCTCAGTCAGGCTCGGAATAGATATAGAGATATATATAGAGATATAGAGAGAGAGAGAATCTTCAGTAGGGCGTAAGGTTCGCCGCAGCTAAGTTGGGACAGACATCGAATACAGAGAGCCAGACAATCATTGGCACCAGTTACTAATTCATGGGTAAGTAAAGAAAATTCTGCCATGAATTACGATCCTTCGATTTCGTACAAGGACGATCGCATAGTATCAATAGGTACTATGACAGTAGTTTGTGAACATTGCTTGGCATTGAAATTCAAGGACGAATCGAAAGGCATGTGTTGCTTACAAGGAAAAGTAAGCCGGAGCGGGCCGCTTTGTTTTTATATACAACGTTTACAGTTTTTCTGTAGTGTATTTAGTATCAGCATTGCACCCGTGCGAAAACGGGGGCTCGATAGTTTGAAATAAATTGAAAAAAAATTTAAATTAAAATAAATAATATAAAATAAAAAAATTTTATAATATTTAAAAGAAAATTAACTTCATATAAAGAACTAAAAAGTTACTCTGCAGCACAGTGACTTGCATATTATTTAATTTGTTTCGTTACAGTTTTGTTAGATGCTTCAAGTACTTCGTATCATATGATCGCATGGTCATTTACCTTTTAAAGGGAATAAATAATAAAGAGAGAGAGCCTAACTGGTATTTTTTTTTTGTTCCTCAGAAATTATATTTTGTTTTATGTCTTATTTTTTTCTTAACAAATTATGGATTATACGCTTAGCCTTAGTTCATTTTTTTTTGCGCACTCGCCTCGTGGATAGTACCATATGTGTAAAACATATTACGGACTGAGTTAGTGAGACAATTAGTGGCATGATTTTTTTTTTTTTTTTGGAATCAAAACAAAAACAAGAAAAGTTAACTTCGGTTGGACCGAAGCTTATACCTGTTACACATCATTTGACGTTGATAGACCTTCGTGTGGAGCATTTGTATTAAATTTTATTTAAAAATACTAAACAAATTAAATATATTCTTAAAAATTTAGAAATTAGCGGTCCGATTTGGATCAATTTTAAACTGTAGATTTGGCATGGTATAAGAAACATTCGAACCATATTTGAAGCCATTCGCTTTATAAATTCATTTTTTTCTTATAAGAACTTGACAAAATGTTGTACTTTTGTATGGGAGCAATACCTAAAAGTGGGCGTGGCTGATTTTAACATAGAAAGTACACAGGACCTAGAAAAAGCTTAAGTTTAAAATTTCAGCTTAATATCTTTAAAACTGAGCGAATAAATCGCGCAGCAACAAACAGACAGACGGACATGGCTAAATCGATTCGTCTCATCAAGCTGATCAATAATATACATACTTTATCTACGATGCCTCCTTTAACGCGTTACAAACTTTCCGACAAACTGAATATACCTGTTTACACTAGTGTAACAGGTATAAAAAATGTAGTAAGAAAAACGAGAAATTTGCAGTCTATTGTTATAAAATTTGTGTAATTGACCAATTTTTTTGTGAAAAGACATGACTCCTACGTTAAAGTGACATTTGCACTAATATACAGGCAATTAAAAAACCATCTATAGCAATATTATAATTTTCTTTTAAAAATTATCATTTTGCAATATATGCAAATTGTTAAATGTTAATGGTAATTTATTTTGTAAATTTTTTTTAGTGTGAGAGTACAAAGTAAGGTTATAGCATAAGAAAAAAAGAAAAAAATAAGAGAGAAAAAACTCAATGTGCAAAGTGAACTCAAATTAGCCATTATTGTGAATTCTTATAAAGAAATTTAAAAAAAATAAGTAAAAAGTGTGTGTTCAATTTTACCAGAATTTAATTGCAAATTTTTTTTTATGAAATCTATAAATTTGGCATTATAGATTTCATAAAAAAAAATAGACAATGTAACAACAACATTTTAGATAATAGTTTAGATTTAATTTTAAATATAACGAACTTTAAGAAAAGCGCCCTCTGCGCAAGAATATTTTAAACTTAACGATCTTGTAAAAAGCGCCCTCTGCTCAAGTAAACATAAAACATCATCAGCTGATGGCGTTAGGTGTAAATACGCCCATCAGCTGATTAATTTGAAATTAACGATCATTTGGTCGCATTTTTGTCTTTACAAAAACAAAGCTAGCCAAAGGAAATCGTATAAAAGGGCAGCCAAATGCAGAATAAAGTCTGTCGTCTGATGAACGCCAACGGGGTAAGTTCATCTGCCTAGTATGCCAAGTGCATAGTAATAGGCAATTTTGGACTCTTGAGTGCAAAACTCAATAGAGATCAATACGCCGGCGTGGCGCTGTCACTAGCATCCCACAATAGATGGTCGAGGCTGGTTAGATAGTGCCCCGGCTAGGACTGAGGCCGGCGCGGCGCTGTCACCACCATCGAGGCTGGTTAGATAGTGCCCCGGCTAGGATTGACGCCGGCGCGGCGCTGTCACCACCATCAAGGTTGGTTGGATAGTGCCCCGGCTAGAGCTGACGCGTGGTCGCAGGTAATGGACGCGATGGTGGACAGCCTGCACCACAATGCGCCTTTGGAAGGATGCCCCGCCAGAAGGTGGCCACCACGTAGCCGCGATAGTGGCTGGTGTGGACACCGATGGCGGGCATCCAATAAATATTGCTGACCATTGTAGATGGCCACCACGTAGCCGCGATAGTGGCTGGTGTGGACACCAATGGCAAGCATTTTGGTAAACTGCGGACCATTGTAGATGGCCACTACGTAGCCGCGATAGTGGCTGGTGTGGACCCCAGTGGCCTGCAGTGAATGAATTGCTAGCTTCTGGGATGCACTACCAGGTGTGGGACACTACTAAGCCGCGATAGTGGCCGGTGCGTTCACTCCTGGTGGGCATCCCAAGTATATTTAATAACCCCCTAATATTATATCTTATTGTTCTTTCTTTTATTTTAAGTTTTTACGTTTTACTCTTAAATATACAAATAAATAAAAATATAGTTAAAAATATTCGTTATAAATTGGCGCCCAACGAGGGGCCACACACTACAAGTGACGCCCAACCTAGTGGGTTGTCGTTATAAATTGGCGCCCAACGTGGGGCTTCGATACCCCCACTATCTACTCGACGCAGCGTTCGCATAATTAATAAGAGTTTACCATCAACGATGTTGTCAGCAGAGCAATTTAAACAACTCTTGGAAAGATTGCCACATGGTAATGCACAATATGGTTCACTTACGCAATGCTCAGCCCGTTTTGATGGAGAGCGTGGGCAAGCAAAAGTGGAAGAATTTATTGCTGCATTGACAACATATAAAAATGTAGAGAAAGTGAGCGACGCAGATGTTATTACTGGCATGCCAATGCTACTTCTTGGTGATGCTTCGGAGTGGTGGCGTGGTGTGGCTAGCGAGTGCAATTCTTTTGAAGCAATTGTACAACATCTGCGCTCCTCTTTTTCAAGCCCAAAACCCGCTTGGCGTATTTATGCACAAATTTATGAAGGAAAGCAACAAAAGAATGAAGCTACCGACGATTTTATCAGACGCAAACGAGCTCTTTTTGCTCAAATGGATAAAATACCAGATGAAGAGCAACAGATTGATATAATATTTGGCACGCTCCATAGTCAAATAAGAGAGCAAGTGTTCCGCCATAAAATAAAATCCTTAACAGAACTGTTAGCTAATGCTCGAGAATCAAAAATGGTAATTGAAGAGAACCGCAAAACAATTAACACTGGAGCCGGAGGAGCATACAGTGTAAACAAAGTTGTGAACGCAGTAGCCAGTGTAGCTAAAAGTGGTCCAACAAAAGAAGATGTGAACGCAGTAGCCAGTGTAGCTAAAAGTGGTCCAACAAAAGACGATGTGAACGCAGTAGCCAGTGTAGCTAAAAGTGGTCCAACAAAAGAAGATGTGAACGCAGTAGCCAGTGTAGCTAAAAGTGGTCCAACAAAAGACGATGTGAACGCAGTAGCCAGTGTAGCTAAAAGTGGTCCAACAAAAGACGATGTGAACACAGTAGCCAGTGTAGCTAAAAGTGGTCCAACAAAAGACGATGTGAACACAGTAGCCAGTGTAGCTAAAAGTGGTCCACGTTGCAGTTACTGTCGCCAAATGGGACATACATTTGAAAAATGCTTCAAAAAGCAAAATATACAGGCACATCGCATGAGAGAAGGTCCAGTTTTCAACCACATCAATGTTAATCTAGGACGAGATGTGCCCACAGTAGATGTAAACGTATGTGGTGAAAATGGTCAAGCTTATTTTGACACAGGTGCACGTACTAGTGTTGCGGGAGAGCACCTTAAGAAACTAATGGATAAAAAGAAGTTTTCGTATCGTAAAGTTGATTGCGAAATTACACTTGCAGATGGAAGCGTTTCAACCCAGTCATGTCTGAGTACCAGATGCGCAATCATTATCGGCAACAGAATGGAGTTGATACACTTCGTTGTCCTCCCCCATGCAAAAGGCAACCGAACTTTAATTGGCTCTGACTTTATGCAAAGATTAGGCATTGTCATCAATATGGGACAAAATTATTGGTACTTCGAAGATAAACCGAATGAGAAATTTGCATTTGTTAAACCACTACCAGTTGGCTTAAACTTGGATCAGATAGTGCAGAAACAATTAAATCTACCATTGCAGTCAATTAAAAACAAACGCTCTTGTTGTATTAACAAGCCCGATGATAAGTATATAGCAGACATGGAAAACAAAATCTTCCAAGAATCTGTTTCAAATGAAATAATCGAATTGACCAAGAAAGAAGACAAACTTTTTGGAGGTATCAACTGGAAACCCAAGTTAACTAAATCTGATGTTATGAATGTTGAGTGCAAAATCATCAAAGAATCAGATAGAAATACCCTACTAATAGACGAAAAACGCCAACTCGACGAAACTTTTCAGCTGCATGAAACCGTTTTTGGGGAAATAGATGACCCCACACCATACGATGAACACAAAATAGTAACAAGTGAACTAAAACCTAAAATCAGCAAGATGCTTGATAAACGTATCATAGAAGAAAGTGAATCTACATGGGTTTCGCCAGTTGTAATGAAACCTAAAAAAGATGGTGTACCATATACCATTGAAACGGATGTAAGCGCTAATGCTATTGGAGCACTTTTACTCCAGGGGGAGTGTACAGATGAACACCCCATAGAATATGCTAGTCGTCTGCTTAGCCAAGCCGAAAGGAATTATTCCACTACTGAACGTGAAGTACTGGCCACTGTCTGGGCCTGTCAAAAGTTTCTCGGATATTTTGAAGGTGAGCAAATTATACTGAAAACTGATCATCAACCATTGAGATGGTTATTTGCAACGAAGACTCCGTCCGGTCGCATAGCTCAATGTGCTTTACAGCTCCAGCAATACGACCTCAAAATTGAGTATACGCCTGATAGGGAACTGCGAACCCTATGTGATATAAAGCATGATGTAAAATTAATCACCGAAAATGAGTGTTTTATTCCACAAATTACGCCATACCTCCGCAAGCTCACCAATGATTACCGGCTCGCCAAAGAAATCGAACAACGTTTGCAAGACCGCAACAAGACATACGTCGATAAAAAGCGTCAGCCACAACCAGACTTCAAGATTGGCACCAAGGTGCTAATCAATACACACGTACTTAGTCAAGCAGCCAAAGGTATCTCTTCGAAGTTTGTACCAAAGAGAGATGGTCCCTACGTCATACGGAAACAGGTTGGAACATCTCTATACGAAATCGCATCACTCAACGATCCTGAAACTCCTTTGGGAACGTATCATGCTTCAGCAATTACCAGTTACAGAGGCACTGATAACAGCGAGGTACCAGCACCTGTCCAGCACATTCGACGAAGAGGACGACCGAAGAAAACAATCCCTTAGATGTTGACATATGCTCGGGACGAATGCATATGTCAAAGGGGGAGAATGTAACAACAACAATTTAGATAATAGTTTAGATTTAATTTTAAATATAACGAACTTTAAGAAAAGCGCCCTCTGCGCAAGAATATTTTAAAATTAACGATCTTGTAAAAAGCGCCCTCTGCGCAAGTAAACATAAAACATCATCAGCTGATGGCGTTAGGTGTAAATGCGCCCATCAGCTGATTAATTTGAAATTAACGATCATTTGGTCGCATTTTGTCTTTACAAAAACAATGCTAGCAAAAGGAAATCGTATAAAAGGGCAGCCAAATGCTGAATAAAGTCAGTCGTCTGATGAACGCCAACGGGGTAAGTTCATCTGCCTAGTATGCCAAGTGCATACTAATAGGCAATTTTGGACTCTTGAGTGCAAAACTCAATTGAGATCAATACGCCGGCGCGGCGCTGTCACTAGCATCCCACAATAGATGGTCGAGGCTGGTTAGATAGTGCCCCGGCTAGGACTGAGGCCGGCGCGGCGCTGTCACCACCATCGAGGCTGGTTAGATAGTGCCCCGGCTAGGACTGACGCCGGCGCGGCGCTGTCACCACCATCAAGGCTGGTTAGATAGTGCCCCGGCTAGGATTGACGCCGGCGCGGCGCTGTCACCACCATCAAGGTTGGTTGGATAGTGCCCCGGCTAGAGCTGACGCGTGGTCGCAGGTAATGGACGCGATGGTGGACAGCCTGCACCACAATGCGCCTTTGGAAGGATGCCCCGCCAGAAGGTGGCCACCACGTAGCCGCGATAGTGGCTGGTGTGGACACCGATGGCGGGCATCCAATAAATATTGCTGACCATTGTAGATGGCCACCACGTAGCCGCGATAGTGGCTGGTGTGGACACCAATGGCAAGCATTTTGGTAAACTGCGGACCATTGTAGATGGCCACTACGTAGCCGCGATAGTGGCTGGTGTGGACCCCAATGGCCTGCAGTGAATGAATTGCTAGCTTCTGGGATGCACTACCAGGTGTGGGACGCTACTAAGCCGCGATAGTGGCCGGTGCGTTCACTCCTGGTGGGCATCCCAAGTATATTTAATAACCCCCCTAATATTATATCTTATTGTTCTTTCTTTTATTTTAAGTTTTTACGTTTTACTCTTAAATATACAAATAAATAAAAATATAATTAAAAATATTCGTTATAAATTGGCGCCCAACGTGGGGCCACACACTACAAGTGACGACCAACCTAGTGGGTTGTCGTTATAACAATTTTTTTTTATTTTTTTTTATTTTTATGTTATTTTGTGGAGTGTTCTCTTTCCAGCTCAGCAACATCTTGCATTAAAAAAGTGAGAGTGGAGTGAAACAATATTTTGTTTTGTGTTTCATTTTCCCTTTGCTCCAGCACCAACAACATTACGAATGATCTTTCGACGATGGAGCACTAGAGTGCAAGTAATAAAGAGAAATGCAATTGCGTAAAAATTACCATAAAAATTAAAGAAATGTTAGAAGCACCTTTTACATTCGCGGAGTAATTTTTTTTTTTTTTTTTTTTGTAATTGCACGCTATAAATTTCGATCGGGTATGCAAGTTTTGGGTAGTAATTAAAATTTTTTTTTAAATATTTTTTGTATTTATTTTTGAATTAATTTTTTTTTCTTTCTTTTTGCAACGAGATTTTTTTAATGTTGTTTCTTTTAAAACTAAGTTTTAATTTATATTTATTTTGTATATCTTTTTTTATTGTATAAATTTTTTTTAATATTTTATATATTGTTGTTCCATTTTTTCTTTACACTTTCTACATTTTGATTCTAGTGATTAAACTTAGTTATAGCCATTATACATATATATTATTATTACTTTTTTTCGAATTTTTATCATTTTTTTTCTTGAATTTATAACGAATTTTAAAATTTTTGGTTTTAGTGTATATTTAGTTATGGCCTAAAATGTTCGGCTCTGTAATCCATGCAGACAAAGGAAAATGTAAAACGGTAGTTTTGGAATGGGAATACTCTCTTTGTACAATAACGTACACAGTTTGAATTCTGTTTTAGAACTCCAAAAGAAATGTTAATGTTGTATAATGGCAATATAGCCTTATATATTTACATTTAAAATTTATGTTTTGTAATCTCACTTGGAGAGAACAAACATGTTTGAGTAGTTGTAAGGTACTAATTTTATTTATAAAAATTACATGCTTATATACAATTTCTATTTCTATAACAAAGTGGAATGTATGTGTATGCGTAAAATAATATTATGTGTATGTTTACAATGAATATGAACATAAAAATAGCTTATCTAATTTAATCGTATAGTTAATCATTTGTGCAGGAGTCAAGAGTCATCGCATTGCTACTTAAGTGCTGAGCATCACTTAGCACGATCGTAAAATGTTATGACTTCAGTGTGAGTTTAAAAATATTGTCACTGCGGGATATCTTGTCTATTCTTATCGCGTATTAAATAAGTATAAACAGATAAACCGAATCCGATGTTCATACTTGAACATTCTGAATATGATAAACCACAAGCAGCACATGATCATATTTGAACATTCTTCCGGGGCCCATAAGTGATATCTCTTTACTATTACGAGTAGCAGCGATAAATGTCCATTGATAGTGTAAATCGTTAATATGTACTTTTTCGTTGTTCCGTTTATCAATTTATCGATCAAGTTTTTTAAGCTTAGATGTGTTATTAATTATTATAGATCCGATCTATATTTACATCTCTTACAAAATGAATACGATACTGGGTGCCGAATTTTGATTGAGCCGTCTGATACGCTTTTTAACATTTTCTATTTGACAATTGTTTTGCTGTATCTTTCTTTCAACATTGCTTGATAAGTTTGAGTTTCTTTTATTGAGAAGACTCTTCTGTTTTTGCCTTGGTCTCAAGATAATGCTCAACACTTCAATATCACGATGTCGATGATCGTTTGAAT
Organism: Leucophenga varia; assembly: GCA_018903435.1. Lineage (NCBI taxonomy): Eukaryota > Metazoa > Arthropoda > Insecta > Diptera > Drosophilidae > Leucophenga > Leucophenga varia. The sequence goes on along the minus strand of JAEIFJ010001187.1, from coordinate 151,407 downwards.
TATTATGTAGGCAACAACGACATTGTGATGTTCCTCCCCGGCGACATGGTCTAAGTCCACCCAATCTAGGATCCCAATGACCTTGCCCAAATTTTGTGTTATGACGTTGTTGTTGACCTGTTTCATTTCTACTCGTGGCGGAGTGTTGAATAAATCGACGCTTTTCGCTTCCACTGCATCCTTTGTTACTCCGGTGACTTCTCTTGCGTGAATGATTTGGATCACCGGAATCACTACCAAAATGTTGATGTTCAACCGTTATATTTTGTTTTTCTGAATCTGATGTATTCTTCAGCCTTCTAAATCGGTCTGTTAATTTTGGTTTGTTACGACGTTTTTGAACAATACCAGATAATATCCAACCAAATTAACTTTCTTGGCCAACTAGTCCATTCATCTTTATTACGCCACTTTCCAAAATCCTGCCAAATAGATCTCCACCAATCACCATGTTAATTCTGTCAGATTTATTGAACATAGAATTTGCTTAAGTACATTCGTTCCATTTTTGTATATCATATTCAAATGACTGACCAGGATGTACATTTGACAGTGTAGGCAAAACTATTGCTTCGACCACTTCACGGTGGTTGCTAACGAACCTCGGCTTAATTTGTATGTTTACTTTAAAATTGGATTCAGCTACTACAGCTTCTCCAAGTCCAAAAATTTTTGTCTTTGTTTTAATTTTTGGAACTGCTAACATTTCAGCTGCTTCTGCTGATATGGCTGTAATTTGAGAGCCTTGATCTAGTAGTGCTCTTATCAATTTGTATTCTCCGTTGGCTGCTTTTACATTGATTTGTGCAGTTGCCAGAATTACCGCAGCAGATGAATCACTTAAGGTCATTGAACTTTTCCTAATTTCATTAGTTGATTGTTCTCCGTGTAAACTGTCATGATGATTTTGCGAACAAGAACTGCATTTAATTTTTGGTGTTGGACATTTTTCACCATATTTGTGATTTATACACTTAAAGCATAAACTTTGTTTTTTTGCAAATATTCGTCTTTCTTCTGCAGAAATTGCCTTGAATTTTCTGCATTCGCTAGTCATGTGGTTCTGCAACTTACAAAAGAAGCACATTTTCTTTGTAGGTTGACTTATGACTCTTGACATGTGAAAAACCTTAAGGCCGTTTTCTGTCTGTTGATGAATCACTGTCATTTACTGCCTTTAAAATCTCATAATATTGTTCCAGAAATTGTATTATGTCTTTTAAGGTTTACACTTCTTTTGGCTTCATATTAGCTTGCTCATACAATCTTAACCCTTTTTTGTCTAGTTTTCGACAAATAATTCTTGCAATAAAGGGTTCGTCATCTTTTATTTTAATGCCTAGAGCACGAATTGCATTGAGCCATTCATTAGCTGTATCCAACAGCTGTCTGACACTTTCTGTATTGTCGCTGTTTATTTGGGGTTGATCTAGAACTCTGTCCCATTGAGTCGAAAATAATATCCTTTTTATTCTCGTATCTCTGTTGCAATAGTGCCCAAGCCAAATTATAATTACTGCTTGATATCTGTAAATGCTGAATCAAGCGTGCAGCTTCTCCTTTCATGCATTGTTGAAGACGCAACATTTTTTCTGAATTTGATATGTACACATTATTATGCACCATATCTTTAAATAAATTGAAGAATGTCGCCCATTCTTTCAAGTCTCCAGAAAATGTTGGAATTTTGAGTTTTTCTAACTCTAAACAATCCCAGTGGCTACTTTGTTGATTTTTGAATTCCTTCGCTTCTTTTCCTACTGTTTCTAAATGTAGGAAGCGAAGATCATTAAATAGGATATCAGCCTCATCATCTTGCAGCTCACCTATTTCTTTCTGATACTGGAACTTTATATCGTCGACCATTTCCTTTATAATAATTTTATTGGCTTCGGTTTTAAATTCTTCTTTTTTTAACCATTCCATAAGCCTTATTACTTCCCGTTTAAATTTTTGTAGTTTGCAGTAAGACTTATCCTGATAGTTATTGTCCTCCGATACTCCCTTGAATGCTTCACTCTGATCCGGAGTTTTGGAGGACTCGCTGGCATTTGCTTCCAGAACCGATACGTTCTGTTCCAGTACCAAATAGTCTTCCTTTAGCGCTTTGTTGATGGTTGCCATGATTTCTTCGTGTTTTTCCACTGTATTTTCATACATGTTGTTAACGAAGTAATCTTCGTCAGCAATTCCATCTGCTAACAATTTCATATGGTTAGCATCCATTTCTTTGCGATATTTCTCTAGATATTTCACTAGCTCAGCGCAACTGCTTCTACGGATGCTCTTTGCATTAATTTTATTGTATAATTGCAAAATTTTTTTTGCAATTTCTTTTTGAGAGTCAATTATTTTCACTCTGTTAATACCCATTTTTGCTTCTTAATTTCACTCAATTCGTACAAATAAACTTGTTGGAGGAAAATTTAAAGTCGCCTAGTTGACTTAGCTGTGCCTCTACTCACAGTTAGGTAATGTTTATTTGTATTGAATAGTGAATTAGCTTTTTGGGATTTTTTTTTTTGTGTTTTGTTGATCGCGTTCAACAATTTCACGTCGAGATTGAAGCTTCAAAATTCGCCTTTTTGGCTATTTACTTGCTTTTATTTACTCTCGATTTTCCTTGAAGTTATAGCCCCAAGATCGCCTAGTCTGCTGTTTAAGCCTCAGACACGCCTTTATTTGATTCACTTTATTCGTTAAGACTTCGAAGATCAAAATGTTTTGTCGCCTAGTCTTTTACGGATCGATGGACCAAAATGTGTGGTCGCCAAGTCCTTTAAGGTTCGAAGGACCAAAATGTGTGGTCGCCAAGTCCTTTAAGGTTCGAAGGACCAAAATGTACAATAACGTACACAGTTTGAATTCTGTTTTAGAACTCCAAAAGAAATGTTAATGTTGTATAATGGCAATATAGCCTTATATATTTACATTTAAAATTTATGTTTTGTAATCTCACTTGGAGAGAACAAACATGTTTGAGTAGTTGTAAGGTACTAATTTTATTTATGAAAATTACATGCTTATATACAATTTCTATTTCTATTATAAAGTGGACTGTATGTGTATGCGTAAAATAATATTATGTGTATGTTTACAATGAATATGAATATAAAAATAGCTTATCTATTTTAAGCGTAGAGTTAATCATTTGTGCAGGAGTCAAGAGTCATCGCATTGCTACTTAAGTGCTGAGCATCACTTAGCACGATCGTAAAATGTTATGACTTCAGTGTGAGTTTAAAAATATTGTCACTGCGGGATATCTTGTCTATTCTTATCGCGTATTAAATAAGTATAAACAGATAAACCCAATCCGATGTTCATACTTGAACATTCTGAATATGATAAACCACAAGCAGCACGTGTTCATATTTGAACACTCTTTAACAATTTTTTTCACTTATATCTGCAGTATTTTAATGCCGGCTATTCTGTATGTTATTCGGTGTTATCTTTTTTTTTTTTTTTGTTGTTATATTCTAGTTAGCACGGACATTTATTTTTTTTTTTTGTTTTATCTATCTAATTGCAATTTACTTGATTCAAGTGCCTACGACTTCGAGTTTTCTTGGAATCTCACCCCAATTGATGACGAGCAAAGCCGGAGTTCCATTGTGTGCCTCGCATTACGTACACCACATCTACTCGGCAAAAGGTTACAGATTATACGTTATAGCGGTCCCACCTCAAAAAGTGTTTTTACCGTATTTGGCTCAGATCGCTTTATAAATAAATCATTTTTATTATAAAAACTCAAAAAATGCCGGAAGATTTGTATGGGGGGCTATATGCTATAGTGGACCCACCTCAACCATGGGTCCTTCTATAAACATGAGTTGCTATTATTAGTGTTTTTATCATATTTGTCACAAGTCGCTTCATAAACAACTATTTTTTAATAAAAAAAACTCTAAAATTTGTCTGGGGGCTATGCCTAAAAATGGGAGTGGCAATTGTTTTGTTTTAACACTTTAATAGCTAAGGGCTGAGAAAAGCATAAGTTTTAAATTTTATGTGAATATCTTTGAAACTGAGTGATTACAAGGTCTAGGAACAGACAGACGGACATGGCTACATCGATTTGTCTCATTGAGCTGACCAAGAATATAAGTTATACAATGCCTACTTCTACGACGTCCGGAATGAGTCGGCGTTGTTATTGGATGAATTATCGATCAGCTTCGAAAGCAGCTGGATCAATAATGTTCACAGTTGCTGGTAACTTTCCAAGGTTGGTCTTCTTATGAAGATTATGTTGGGGAGTTTGACTTTCACTCCCTATTACTATCCTTGTCGCACAGTGTGGGAGCAATGTATCTTTATTATACTTTCAAATAAAGTATCAAAACAGAATTAAATTATAATTGAATTAAATCTAAGGCTGAAAGCATAGCAACAAAGTCATAGCCGGCAAGCCTACTCTGCATAAGCGATAAGGCTGCTCTTGCGACATAGAAAGTGTCACGTAGTTTTACTTGTTAACTTAAGTTATACCTGTTTAATATTCCTATCTTGAAATAAGACCATCCTCGGTCTTACTAGCATAGCTCTCAATGCTCGTCTTTTCCTTAGCAACTGGCAAAAGAAGGTGGAGCCGCTTAAAACAATGCTTAATTCCACTCCTGCTGCGAACCAAATTTAGCTATTCCCGGGGTTCAGCAAATGGTTTCTCGCTGGTTTAAGTAATTGGTGCCATTGATGGCACATAGCTTCTGGGCCGTCGTTAGTACTTATGTTTAGTGGACTTTCATTTACAATGAATATTCCATTATCCACGAGTGCAATGGATTTAAGATGGCTGGTTTGAGTTTGGCAGGTGACAATTCATCTAGCGTGAAGGGCCCGTTCACAGGTATCATGGACTGACAGTTTACAAATTGCAGCGTAGGTGGTCAAGACGCATTCTGCGACCGCTAGGACGTCGTCATCCCATTCCGTCACTGTGTCGTCTTGCAGCTTTATTACGGTGTGTTGGTGAGATACGGGGAAAATTGTAAGTTTCCTACAACTAAACTTAATCTTGGGATATGCAATTATAACATGGACGACATTATCGGACTGTAAAATTTTTATTTTGGATACTTCTATAAGGCTTACTATAAGAAGTTCTTTGAGATGTTCGGCTAACATAAGTTTCAAATCATTTTTATCGAAAAATGTGTGATTTATTATATTGGAAAATTTGAGCATCAAGTTTTGTACTTCAGTGATAACACTTCGGGAGGGTCAAACATATTATTCTTTTGTTCCTTAATTATCTGATTTACGCTGTCAGTAAGTTGATTTATTTGTTTTTTGGCTTCGGAGTTTATTATTACTTGCCTTTTGTTTGATTCTGAGTTGTGATTCGGACATTCTAATTTTGTCAAAATCTGATGCATCTGTTATGCCTGCTATAACCTTAAATGCTGTGCCTAAGAAATTTAAACTTCTAGCTTTTCTGTGGTGCACTTGTATTACCGACAGAATGTTTTTTTATGTGTTCTATATAAACATCTAAAAGTTTACGCATATGCGACTGCGGAAATAATTAGCAGTTTCTTCTGCTAAGGCTGCAAAATCGGACAAATTGCTTGAGTGTCTCAGATAGTCCCGTTTTTCCCACACAAGTACCTTTTCTTCTATTGCGGGAATATATTTAGAATGTAAATAGTCGACAAACTGTGTATCGACTACTGTCAATATGAAAAAAACGTAGCCCCGAGCCTGTAAATAAAGTTAAATAATTATTGATGCATTTTGATTCTCTGAGGTTGTCCTTATGGACCACCCTCTCCCGAATGAGAACTGACGTTCCCAGGTCTTCTTGCACGTTTGCTTTTAAATAAATGTTGTTTTTTATAAATAGTTTTTTACCTACATCAAATACTCTATTCTGTCGAGATGGGTTGCATCTTTCAAGATTGTCCTGTTGGCCCTTTATTATTTTAGTTTTGATGATTTGGTTAAATTCATTGTATTACTTCAATAGGTAGTATTCCTCCTCAATACGTAGAATTTATCCAGCATATTGGTGTTACTCCAAGTTCCTGCCTTTTGGGGTACCTATCATATTTTTTATTGCATACTGCAATTTATGACAACCTCATTAGCTAACTTCGCCATCTTTTGGAAATAATAGTCTCGGAGGACTTGTTTGACGTTGTCCTGAGAGGCTCTATGCGCTTGTTCATTTTTATCGGTTATGTCTGTAACTGAATTTTGCAATGTCAAAACTTTGTTGAAGGGAAACTCAACACTAATTCGTAGTAAATGCTGGTCATAGTTGGCAGATCACAATGTATTGCGTTTACGGCCTCAGCTCTAATGAGTGGTTTAAATTCCTCTAATAGAGTCTCTATCAGTGTGCAAAAAAGTATCGTTTTACAGAAAATTTGGATTCTTCCAGAATAATCTGGGTTTTGCAACAATTCAGAGGTTTTATCGTAATTTTAATTGTGTAGGTGAGAGAGATTTCGCTGTGAATCGTAGCAGCTTCTGACTTAGCCTCATTTCCTAATGCATTAATGTTCTATCTGGATAGGGCATCTGCCATCGTGCTTAGTCTGTCCCCTTGGGACAAAACAGCTCCAATGCCATTCACTCATCGGTGGTTACGTCAAAAGCTTGTTTGAAATTTTGGTACATAAGTACAACACCTTCTGATGCCAAAATGTTTCGCAGACGTTCGAAATCGTTGCGTTGGGTTTCATTAAACTCAACTTTAATTCTCTTTGACATGTGTTTACTTACCCAGCCAATTTCGCCTTTTAGGATGTCTATTAAGGATTACGCTATTGATGCGAAATCTTTAAGAGTTCATTGGTTATGCTAAACCTCGGAGGCAAACTTGGTACGATGAGGAAGGTCGAATTGCTCAGGCAGAAAACAACATTGCCTATAAGCGAACCCTGCAAGCGGGAGTAACTTGAGCTGTTGTTGTGCGATTTCGAGAATAATGGAGAGCGGAAAAACGCCTTTTCAAACGAAAAATGAAAGACCTAGAAAGGCGTGAGGTAGAGGAAGTTAAGATGATATGCGACAGAAATGAGGCTCGAAAATTGTATCAAAGAATCAAGCGTTTAACCGATGGTTGTAAGCCTGGAGCATCGTTCTTTAAATATGCGCATGGAAACGTGGTCACAGATGTCCAGGAGTCACTTTTGCTATGGAGAAACTCCTTCGCAAGAGAACAATGCCGCCAGCGGAGAAGATGAATAAATGGATTCCCTGACCGATGAAGGACCAGCTGTGGAGCCGTCAGACTATGTCGAGGTCTTAGAAGCTACACAAGGGCTTAATAATAACAAATCGGCAGACGCAGACGAACTTCTTGCAGAGTTATTTAAGACCGCCGGCGATAAGTTGATTATGCAAAATATGGTCTGGTGAATGCATACACAGAAAGGAGACCCAACAGTCCTTGCAAACTATCGCGGTACAAGTTTCCTACGATTCACATATAAAATTTTGTCTGACAAACAGTGTAACAGACTGGTACCATACCTACAAAGTCTAGTTTGAGGACACCAGTGCGGTTTCAGACAGAAGAAGTCGACCATCGAATCCATATTTACACCACACCAGATCCAGTAGAAAACTACAATAAAGAAAATCAACACAGAGTACCATTTGTCAATTTCCAAGCCGCTTTCGACACACAATAAGATCAAAGTTCTTCAAAGCACTGACTAAACTTGGCATCCCTGCAAAAATCGTTCGCCTCTGTATGATGACACTAACAAACACCCAAAACGTTGTCGGGGTCGGTAAAAATCTCTCCTCCTTGAAACCAAGAGAGGCTTCAGACAGGGTGACGTTTCGTCGAGCGACTTCTTCAATCTCCTGATGGAGTATATTCTACTAAGATGCCCACACGTCAATTGGAAGAGCAATATTTTCTTTTCAAGCACAGTCAGCAGGGCCTTCAAGATTGAAGTTAGACGAAGAATTACTCTGGCTAAGCGATGCTACTTTGGTCTCGGTAAGCAACTTCAAAGTAGAGTCTAATCCAAAACAACGATACATGCCGCAGAAACATGGGTCATGTCAAAGGCAGACAAGTCAGTGTTGGGAACGTTTGAGAGGAAAATTCTTCTTAAAATCTTTGAACCTGTCAATGAGCTGTACCAGCTATGTAACGACATTGATATAGTCAAACGCATTAAGAACAAACGATTGCACTGAGCTGGTCACGTGCTTCGAATTGAGAACTGGCTTCAGCGAGGAAAGTGTATAAAAAAAACGTGAACGAAGTCAGGAGGGCTCGACAGAGAGGACGACCGCCGCTGCGTTGAAAGGATCAGATCCTGGAGGAGGAAATGGTATCGAGTGGCATTGGACCATAGTTGGGTCAGTTCAGTAAGTCATGCCCAGGCTTGTAATAAGCTGTAATGGCCATACATATAAATACTCCCATGTCGTCCGGATGAAGAGTATGTTGGGAAGTTTTGCTTTCACTCCCTATTACTGTCTTTGCGGCACAGTAACATTGTTTTAAATTATAATAAATGTATTTACCGCAAATGTCGAAGCAACGTATCTTTATTATACTTTCAAATAAAGTTTCAAAACAGAACTGAGTTATAATTGAATTAAATCTAAGGCTGGAAGCGAAAACGCCGCTCTTGCGACATAGCGAGTGTCACGATGCGATTGCTTACCATTGCAGGTGGGGGCAATGATCTAATAATTGATTTGTCAGCGCCTTGCGTGCGAGGGTTATTTAAATGAGTTTTTCCTTAACTAGAAAGGAAGTTCCAAAAAAATGCTCGAAAATAATTTAGAATGAATAAAAAACTCTGTCCTGTAAAATTTCGTTTATGTCGCTTACGTAATTTTTTTGTGGGCAGTGCTCGATATAATGGAAATTAATAGACTCCACTCGAGTAGGGATCTAGTATCTACAAGTTGGTATATCGCAACATCACTATTGCCACGCCGTGCTTTGAATTTATTTGTGATAAATATCTCGTCTGTACAAACCATTTCATAGGGACGAGTTTCCGTTAGTGCGAGCAGTCTGAATATAGATGTGATTTTGTGCCACTACCAAGTGTTTCACTAGTTGAATGTGTTTTTCAAAAAAAAAAAAAAAAAAAAAGAAACGATTCTTTGAAAAAACGAAAAATTTAATAAAGCGGTCTTCTAGCACTTTTAGTCTACCAGTTATACATACATATTACGCTAAAGCAATGGTCGGGACAGCCTTAATTTTTGTGTAATTTATTTTGAAGAGTATTTTCGCTACAAGCTCTATTATTACGCAAAAATATTTACATGATACATATGCATGTATCTGTTTAAATATACAATACGCATGTACACACATACATAAATACATATGTTTATAAATCCAAGCAACAAATTTATTAAATTCTCCATTACTATATAACGAAAACCTCTTTAGCCTGTTAAAGAGGGATATAAGTAACAAATCAAAAAACGTATTGGTTTTATTTTGCTGTTGTTGCATGCATTTTAACGCAAATTTAGATTGTGTGTACATATGTATGTTAATGTGTGCATTGCCGAGGAAGTACACGACCATTCCCAACAAAAACGATTTTGTCGGCTCGATTAAAAAAGGGTAATGTTTTTTTACGAAAGTATTTAAAAATAGCCAAACAAAATAAAAGGAAGTGTAGTGTAATACGCGAATAGAAATGTACTATTTGCTGTTGAGGCTCAAATCAATAAACTGAAACAATCAATAATATTTATACATCGATTTAGAAATACATATATGTATAATGGTTCACAGCTTAAATGATGCACTCTTCTTATAAAAGTTCCAACCGCTTTATCTTGTTTTATTTAAATTAGATTTGACGGAGTTATCCTAGGAAAAGCAAAAATAGTGCCAAAATTTATGTCACCCCTAATTTGATGCATTAATTTCAGCCTTTGAAAAACTTTAATTTTAATATATTAAGTTGTTTTTGTGGTTTAGTAGATAGCCTATATTGTTAACAACAGGTTTCAACATGGATAGCTTGCCATTAAGTCCCTACAATAATGTTATTGTCATCGTGCTTAAATGCGTTTTAATTTTTTTTTAGACTTTGCTTTTGTGACTTCCACCAGGTGAAAGTCATTCAATAGAAGCCAAAAAAAATGAGTTTGGTCTCATTTATAGAAGTCTTTAGGCTTAAAAACATGGTATTTTGCATACGTTAGTCTTTTAGTTAAAAATCGAATTTAAGCACGGCGACTAAAGAATTATTGTAGGGCCTTAATGGCAAGCTACCGATGTTGGAAACCATGATTTGATGAAGATTCAACAAAGAGAAGGGATTATTTTGATATTCTGATGCGTTATATTGTCCTAAGTGCCGATAGTCTTGGAATAAGGGGCCAACTCTGATTCAACCAACATATTCATCCCAAGTACAAGGCAGGGATTTTAATGTGCGGGTTCGTTTGGAACGGTCGCTAGCTAATGCAACCTCCTTTACTATCACCTAATGTAATCAATCAAAATTTATATGCATTACTAGACAATACCATCTGTAAAACTATAATTGAAGGAATGAGCGAAAACAACGCCTGGAAGCCAAAAAAAATTGATGGAATCAATGTCAAATGGGGTGAAACCTGTTCTAAATTATCTTAACTATCATAGTGAACCATAAAAACAGCTTAATGTATTGAAACTCAAGGTTTTTTTTTCAAAGGCTGAAGTCAATGCATCAAATAAGCTGTGACATAAATCTTGATACTATTTTTAGTTTTTCAAAGATAACTTTGTCAAATCTAATTTTAATAAAATAAATAGAGACTCTTTTGTTAACTTGGAATATATATAAAAAAAAATTGTGCTTCTTGATATTTTATATATTGCGTTGTTTCGAAGATAAAGCGGTTGCGATGCATTATTTAAGCTGTGAACCACTGCATGTATATATATATATATATATATATATATGTATATATAATATATATATATTTGACAACAGATATACATAGTTATATATGTACATATAAGCAAATAGAAAGACAGAAAGAAAGAAAACAAAGATTAGTGCTTTAGAATACTAAGTACATAGAGAAAGCAATACCATGCTACTAAAGTTTACAAAAACCAGCTCATCATGTGTCAGCAACGCCACAGAGTCCCCAAACTCTTCTTCGTCATCATTATCATCAACATCGTCGACAACAACATATGTAGCTCGTGGAACAGGTTTGTGATACCCAAGAAATATTTTAATATTACTGTGTGCATTATAGTGGCCCTAAAAACATTTCTCTCGCTTTTTGCCCAGAAATTTATTAAATAAAGAAAAAATAAATACCCATATGTTTTTTTATCGGTGACACCGGAACTTTCACAAATATTTTTTGAAAAAAAAAAAACTTTTTCGTAGATTTGTTATAAAATCATTTTTTGCTCCAAACAAAATTTTTTTCAGAAATGCTAAAAGTATCGTTTCCAATAAGAAATAAAAATTAAATTTTTTTGCAAAACCATTAAATGAAAACTACAGTATTTTAAAGATTGTTATTTACGATGAAGATGGAAGATATATATTTTTAAAATATTTTTTTTTTTTTTTTTTATCAAATTTACGTAAAAGAATTTTTTCACATATAACCAGTAAAATAAAAAGAAGAACTATTTTTGCTATATATTTTAGAGGCGCTCTAATGGGCATATTATGTTGAAAAATTAGTTATATTTTTCGTTGCATTGAATATACTGTAGTATACTTGGTCTAGCCAATAATAAGCGTTATACAAGACAATTGTGTTTTGTTAAGAATTGAATTTATTTGTATTGTTGTTGCTGATCAAAGTAAATGCATTTGAACGGTTTTTTTCGTAAACATAAAAAATTCAAAAAAATCATATGTGTAAATTTAGTGAAAAACTGTTAACTTGAATTTTTGTCACTTATTAATTGTATGTTTGGATTTTATGAAATGTGTAGCTGTTTGAAGGCTGTGAATTTTCTTTATTTTTTCCCATCAAAAAGAATAAACGGTAGAGAAGTGACACCGACAAATATCGATCAAAAGTTTCTTTTATGAACTTTATAGAAAAATTAAATTTTAAGTAAAATTTGAGAGGATAACACATTTTATTCTTTAAAAAATAGAAAAAGCGATCGGAATTTTTTATGTTTCTAAATAATTGCTTTGAAATTATATTTTTTCAGTACAAAAATTCAGTTACTAAATTTAACCGGAAATAGTGTCCAACAAAATATAAGTAAAATTTAGTAGAGAGCTCCACCGAAAAATATAATCTGTGATGTGAATTTCTTCAGGCAGAGTTTTGAAAAAGAAAAATTCAGCGTGGTTTTTCGATAATGTGCTGCAAGAAGCCACTTGCTTCAGATTTGTTTTTTTCTCTCGGTATTTTGCTTTCATGCTCAGTCGTTACTAAGCCTTCGTTGCGTTCAGATCGAAGAAGGCATGCGCTCGCTTTCATTTGGCATTTTGTTGTTACTATCCATTTCTTTCTTTTTGTTATTGCTATCTATACTTTTTTTCTCTCGTTGCTTCTACTTACATACCACTACCATTACAAGAATACTTTGATTGCCATTTTAAATAAAAAAAAAAACTTCAGCAGATTTTTTTTTCTGAATTTTTAAAAAATTTTGATATGTAGAAATGACGGTAATTTATTACTAATAAAAATAAAAATTCCACCTACTAATAGTCCATATTAATGTAAGTCACTTTTTATCAGCAAAATTATTTTTTAAAAGCTTTCTCGAGGCTTTTTGAACTTAATTAGCTTATTTTTGACCACGCAGCTATATTTTTTCAAAGTTAACACACTTTTTAACTACGTGTTTCCACTTGACTTGTAACAATATTGACTTTGTTTCTTTTAAAATATGATACAACATTATGCACTTATATCAATTTTCTATGAAGCCCTCGTCTTGGCTTACTTCTTAAGCTAAAAATATCATATTTACGATTTTATATGCATGTTATACATGATAAAGCAACATATATAGGGTATTCATAGAAGCCTGTGTATCAAGAAATATGTACCGCAGGAACTTAACAAAAAATTTATATAGAATGCCTGCATATATTTGTGCAGCCCCATACTTGCAGACATTTCTACTGATATACTGTTAAAACAGTGTGGCTGTGAAGCATATTTTTATAAATAATGGCAACTCTGTAATTCGGCAAAAACCAGGAGAGTGGAAGTGAGATACCTACATTATTAATACTTGTTTTTAGAATTTTTAAAAAGAGCCCTTTAATATAAATATGTTTGTGGTCCAATTTAATTAAACTAGTGTTTTCCCATTGAATAAAAGCCAAAAATCTAACCAGATTAAATGTCGTAAAAATTTTTACAATGATTTTTATCATTCTTAATTTGTCTTTCAATTCAAATCTGATATACAGTAGTAACGTTAATGTGAATACCCTAAAAGCACTAGAAAATAAAAGTGCATACTTAAACTACATAGCCCAACAAAAATTTATAATGAATTGCGAAAAAAGTTTTGTACATTTGAGACGTGTGGTGTGCGGGCTGTCAAGAATACCACCATAGCATGCTCAGCTTGACGTAAGAGGCATCTAAAGAGACAACCCTCAGGATGAGGTTGGTTCGAAGGGTATTGGCCCCTCAACCGGAAAGTAACTTAAAACCATAAGAACACACGAACCATGGATAAGACGGCTAGAAGAAACCAAACTACTCCAGGTGGCAGACACACAAGTGAAACTCCCGCGTGGTGAACTCCGCGGCAGGGGCATGGATTGTGGAGGCCCCAACTACCGTTAAATTTGCTGCTCACGATAACAAACCCCGGAAAAGATTTAAGGAACACGATTTAAAAATATGCACCTGGAACGTCCAATCCCTTAATAGGGATGTTGCAACTGAACAACAGATTTAAGGCTGATATTAATGCCATCTAGGAAATGCGATGGATTGGAAACGGACACCTAGAAAAAACAACCTGCGACATCTACTACAGTGGCCATGAGAGCCAACGCATATTTGGATGTGGCTTCGTAGATAGTAGGAAACTACGTAGTCTCGTCTCCAAATTTACAGCGGTAGACGAGCTCCTTGCCTCGATACGCATCAAAGCTAAGTTCTTCAACGTTAGCTTAATATGTGTCCACGCCCCGACATTGGACAAAGACGATGTGAAGAAAGATGAATTCTATGAGCGGTTTGAACAACTTTACCAGCGCTGCCCCAAACATGACATCAAAATTGTCATCTGTGATTTCAACGCCCAAATTGGGAGAGAAGAAAACTTTCGACCAACCATCGAACCATAACACCACCAATAACAATGGAGAAAGACTAATCGACTTTGCCGCGGACCGCAACATGGTCATAAGTAGCAACAGATTTCAACACCTCGACATCCACAAGGCAACTTGGCGCGGTGGCATCCCAGGCGTCCGCACCCAAATAGACCACGTGCTAATCGATGCCAGACATGCATCGAATGTGATTAATGCACGAGCAAACAGAGGCTTAAAAATAACAAAGCGGCGGCCGCTGACGAACTTCTCAGAGTTTTTTAAGACCGGCGGCGAAGAGTTGATATATGTATGCATCAACTCTTATGCAAAATATGGACTGGTGGATGCATGCCTAGCGATTGGAACGTAAGTGTGCTCTGTCCAATCCTTAAGAAAGGAGACCCCGCAATCTGCGCAAAATATCGCGGTATAAGTCTCATACAAATCGCGTACAAAATTCTATCTGGTTTACTGTGCAATAGGCTGAAACCGTACGTAGCAAGTACTATTGGATAATACCAGTGCGGTTTTAGACCGAAGAAGTTTCCACCGACTCCATATTCACGCTGAGCCAGATCGACACACACCACCTATTTGTCGATTTCAAAGCCGCTTTCGACACGCCAATCAGATCAAAGTTTTTCAAAGCATTGACTGATCTTGAAAAAAAAATCGTTCGCCTCTGTATGATGACGCTGGAAAACACCGAAATCGTTGTCAGGGTCGGTAAATATCTCTCCGACCCCTTTGAAACCAAGACCGGCTTCCGACCGGGAGATGCGTTGTCGTGCGACTTCTTCAATCTCTTGTTGGAATATATACTACTCCAATGCCCACACATCGATTTAACGCGCAATATTTTCTTTAAAGAAACTCGCGTATGCCGATGACATCGACATAATCGGCAAGAATCCACGTACAGTGAGCTGGGCTTTCAATGATATTGAAAAGAACTCCCGCAAGATGGAACTAGCGGCTAACGAAAGTAAGACGAAGTACTTGGTATCCTCTCGCAAATCAATAACCCGACCCAAGAGCAATAACACCAGCCTAGAAATCAGACGAAGAATTACTCTGTCTAACCGATGCTACTTTGGTCTCGGTAAGCAAATGAGATGTAGAGTTTTATCCATTACAACGGAAGTCAAATTCTACAAGACGCTGATTTTCCCAGTCCTGATGTATGGCGCAGAAACATGGGTCATGTCACGTAAAATCTTTGGTCCTGTCAGAGTGGACAACGATAACCTTATTCGCATGAATCACGAGCTGTACCAGCTATATAATGACATCGATATAGTCAGGCGCATCAGGTGTAAACGACTGCACTGGGCTGGACACGTGCTTCGAATGGTTGAAGAAACTCCAGCGAGAACGGTGTACGACAAAAACGTGGACGAACTAAGAGTTACCCGACAGCCGGCACGACCACCGTTGCGTTAAAAGGATGAGGTCCTGGAGGACGTCCGAAAGATCGGGATCCAGAATTAGTATCGAGTGGCATTGGATCATACCACCTGGGTAAATACCACAAGCTGTAACGGTCATATATATATAAATATAATTATATATATATATATATACATACGCGAAAGATAAGCGAAAGAAACTATCGAGAAAACACAAAAAAATTTAAAAAAAAAATATATACTTTTAACTGACTATGAATTTTGTTGATGTTTTTTTTTTCGCGGCAAGCAACCATCCTAGGGGCTCTTCTCTCTCCTTTCCAATTATTATTATTATTTTATTATTTGAAAAAAAAAAAAATATAAATTATAGAGAAAAACTCTCGCTTGACTCTCGTTTCATATACCATATTCGATAGTTTTGCGATAGTTTTGATAGTCTCGCTCAACGCTCGTTTTATATATCATATTCGAGCTTGAGCGCCAAAGTTTTGCGATAGTTTTGATAGTCTCGCTTGTCGCTCGCTTTATATATCATATTCGAGCTCGAGCGCGATAGTTTTGCGACACCTTCGCTTCTTTTATCGCTTTCGAGATCGAGTGCGATAGTTTTGCGATACTCTTGCTTGATGCTCGCTTTTTGGTTCAGTGGATATATACGAGGTGTGTTCAAAATGCATCGCGAATTTTGTGTTTTTTTAAAAATTATTTATTTATTCATGAATATCTATTTTGTCCCCTTCAAAGTAAACCCCTCCCGA
Organism: Leucophenga varia; assembly: GCA_018903435.1. Taxonomy (NCBI): domain Eukaryota; kingdom Metazoa; phylum Arthropoda; class Insecta; order Diptera; family Drosophilidae; genus Leucophenga; species Leucophenga varia. Next base: position 135,009 of record JAEIFJ010001187.1, on the reverse strand, counting down.
TAAAATACACCTATGCCAAATAGTCCCTTTCCGGTATAGCCATCAGCGCCTTCTTCGATTTATTTTTTATCTCCTCAATCGACTCGAAAGGCGTTCCCCGGAGTGGTCTTTTGAGTTTTGGAAATAGCCAGAAGTCACACGGAGCCAAATCAAGCGAATACGGTGTTTGCGGAACGATATTGGTTGGATTTTTGGCAAAAAAGTCACGAAAAATCAGTGCAGTTTAAGAAAATTAGCATTTTTGGTACCAATCGAGACTCGACACGTTTGAGGCCCAAAAACATCTTTCAAAAATGATATTAATTGATCCTTTCGATACGCCAATTTCATCAGCAATGTCTCTCATAGTAAATCGACGGTGTGCAAGCACTAATTCTTTTGCTTTTTGGATGTGAGCATCGTCCGTTGAGGTCGATGGTCGACCAGGGCGCTCTTCGTCGTTCACTTCTTCTCGGCCTTCTGAGAACATTTTGTACCACCGATAACCGTTGCTTCGGTCCAAGGTAGCTTCTCCGTATGCCACAGTCAACATTCGGAATGCATCTGCGCACCTAATTTCGTTTTTCACACAAAATTTGATACAATATACGTAACCCGCGAAAATTAAAAATTAGCGATACTTTTTGAACACACCTCGTATATATACATTCAAGAGGTGTGTGTGAAAAATTGAAATCATTTTTAGGTATGTAACATATAAATATATTGTCATTGTTTTTGTCAATATACAGTGGCTCTCAGCTTAAAAGATGCACTTTTTATTTTAAAGTTCAAAGCGCTCTATCTTCAAAACAACGCAATATAGAAAATATCGGGAAACGCCACTTTTTATATTGGGTTGTTCAATAAGTAATGTCGTATCTGTGGTCGAATTTTGACGCTTTATTTAACATACTTAGAATTATCCGATTTAAGTCAAATATGCACCGTTTTGTTCGCAAACTTGTTGCTATTTAGATGGCAACTTCATTATGCCCCCCTTTATAAAACCCCCCTCCCTATTTGCAAAAAACTCAGACAACCAGTTTTCGCAAGCCGTTTTTGAGGCCAACGTAGTACCACCAAGAGCGTTTTGCATGGCCCGGATAAGATGGTAATCACTTGTTGCCAGGTCCGGACTATACGGTGGGTGCGATAGGACATCCTATCCGAGCTCCCGTAGCTTCTTGCGGGTCATCAAAGATGTGTGAGGCCGAGCGTTGTCCGGGTGGAATACTACACCCTTCCTGTTGGCCAATTCTGGCCGCTTCTGGTCAATCGCCTGCTTCAAACGGTCGAGTAGCTCGCAGTAGATGATCGAATTAAGCGTCTGGCCATAGTTGAGCAGCTCATAGTGGATGCTTCCGGCTCGCCGCGCTTCAACCACGACCTTTTTCGCTGGACGTTATCGTAAGTGATCCACTTTTCATCTCCAGTCACCATCCGATTTAAAAATGGGTCGAGTTCGTTCCGTCTCAGCAGCGTATCACAAGCGTTTAAGTGATCCAAAAGATTTGTTTGCGTTAATTCGTGTGGCACGCAAGCATCTAGCTTTTTTTGAAATCCCATGTTCTGCAAATGGTTCCAAATGGTTGTATGTCTTTTACCCAGTTCCTGGCCAATCGAACGAGTGCTAACATGCCGGTCCACTTGGATGATTTCGACTATTTTATCGGTTTCTACGAGGATTGGCCTACCAGTATGGGGTACATCTTTGACATCCACTACACCAGAACGAAATCGATTGAACCAACGCTGTGCTGTGCGAATCGTTACAGCATGAGGCCCATAAACTTCACAAATTTTTTCGGCCGCCTTCGTTGGATTTTTACCTCTCAGGTAGTAAAAACGTAAAATATGGCGAATTTCTTGCTTGGTGGACTCCATCTTTGGCGTGCTATAACTTGAGACTGAAACATATGATCCCAACACAGTCTGGGTGTCATCTTTAAATCGCCGTACAGGATGATCCGATGCGATTAGTACAACCTAGGATATGTTAAAAAGTCGCCAACTATTGAAAAAATACGACATTACTTATTGAACAACCCAATGTATATTTTTCTAGTTAACCAAGGAGTCTTTATTTGTTTTATTAAAATTAGATTTGACCAAGTTATCCTTGGAAAATCAAAAATAGTTCCAAAATTTATGTCACAGCTTATTTGATGCATTGATTTCAGCCTTTAAAAAAACTTTAATTTAAATATATTAAGTTGTTTTTATGGTTTAGTATGATAGCCTATATAATTTAGAACAGGTTTCACTCCATTTAGCATTGAATCTACCATTTTTTGGGATTCCTTTCTATTTGTTGATTCTTCAACAAAATCAAGGTTTCCAACCTAGTAGGGTGGTTTTTCAGACTCTAGAATAATGTTAGTGTCACTGAGCTTAAATGCGGTTTTTAACTAAGAGACTAATGTACGCTAAATACCATGTTTCCAAGCCTAAAGACTTCTAAGACCCGGTAGTTCTCATTTATAAGTCCAAACTCAATATGTTTTGGCTTCTACTGAATGACTCCCACCAGGTGAAAATCACAAATACGAAATTGTGTAAAAAAAAAATTAGCAACGCATTTAAGCTCGATGACACTAACATTATTCTAGAGTCTGAAAAACCACCCTACTAGGTTGGAAACCTTGATTTTGTTGAAGAATCAACAAATAGAAAGGAATCCCAAAAAAATGGTAGATTGTATTGTAGGCCATTCAGGCCACCCTTCGATGTTGGAAACCTTGATTTTGTTGAAGAATCAACAAATAGAAGGGCTTACTTTGATATTCTGATGCATAAAAAAGTGCCGATACTCTTGGAATAAGGGGCCAATTCTGATTCAACCAACATATTGATCCCAAGTGCAAGGCAGGGATTACGATGTCCTGGGCCGTCTGGAACGGTCGCTACCTAGTGTAACCTCCGGTACTATCACCTGATGTTGTTATCATTCAAAATTTATATACATTGCTAGACACTACCATCTGTAAACCCATGATATCTAGCCAGGATTAGCTAAAATATAAATCATTAAAGGAATGGGCCAAAACAACGCCAAGAATCCCAAAAAATTGGTGGATTCAATGCCAAATGGAGTGAAACCTGTTCTAAATTATATAGGCTATCATACTAAACCATAAAAACGACTTAATATATTTAAAATAAAGTTTTTTTAAAGGCTGAAGTCAATGCATCAAATAAGCTGTGACATAAATTTTTAAACTATTTTTGGTTTTCCAATGATAACTTGGTCAAATCTAATTTAAATAAAACAAAAAAAGACTCCTTGGTTAACTAGGAAAATATATATAAAAAAGTGGCGTTTCCCGATATTTTCTATATTGGGTTGTTTTGAAGATAGACCGCTTTGAACTTTAAAATGAAAAGTGCATCTTTTAAGCTGAGAGCCACTGTATATTAATGGCACTGCTAGCTAAACAACAAAAGAAAAAGTACAGAACGATACCAATCCTCGGTCTTAATTATTGCACACACTTCGTTTATTAATTTGTCTAAGGTTATAGTTTCTATTATTGAAAATGCGCTTATATTGTTAAGTAAACTACATCATTCGAATTTAATATTATTTAGCTTTTGCTTCATTTATAAAATACCTGCCACAGAAATCGTTTTCTAGCAAACTGCATATCGCTTATAATTGAGATTGCAAATTTGATTGTTTGCGATTCTTTGCTTGGAAACTACAAAAATGACATCACATAAATGTAATACATTTATCGTTAGCGTAATATTAGTTTCAAATGCCAATTTTGCAACAGAAAGAAAACACAAATAATGCGGAGCAAACTTATTGCAGTTTATTCCTTCTGAGTGCTACTCAAAGCTGACAAGTTTAAAAAAGTTAGTAAAAATACATTGTAAAATATTTGGACAGAATTAAAAAATCACTAAAGCCAAAAATATTGCAGGTTGTATTCGTTTACATTTTTCAAATATTTTTCAACTAAGTTTCTAATTCGTTTCGTCTCAGTAGACAAAGTTTTTTTTTAACTATAGTTCGCTTGTTGATTTGATTTTACCTATTTTTTTCAATATTTCGACTCTGTCCTGCTCATCTCCACATCCTTTGTATTAAAACAAAATTCAAGCACACAGTGCACGCTCGATAACATGAACTTATAACGAAAGTGTTCACGTTTTCGAATGTATTACAAGTAGGTTAACACGTTGAAATGAACATTTTATTCAAATTAAATTCACCTGAGGAACAAATGATTCACGAAAACAATCTTTGAAAATAGCTGATGTTATCCATGCTGACTGAGTTTCTGTAGTCGGTGGGACAATGCATGCTTTTAAGGCAGCGTGTATTCTTAGCCTTCCTAATAACTAACAGTTTCAACTTGTGAGATCCTGTCCGTTTTTTGAAGTTGGAATGAAACGTAAAGCATCTATATACCACCTATAATATATATATATATATATGGCCAAAATAATAAGTACACTAGCACAACTTCGTTTTATATTGATATATTTTAAGTTTTATTGAATATGATTCTAAAAATTGTTTGTTATTTTAATTTTATTAACTAGATAAAACCTTAAACACCGAAAACATCGATAAAAATAAAGAACAATGTTTCAATTCAGTCGAAGCGTTAAACTCAACAAAAATTGGTTGGACAAAATAATAAGTACACCCATAACAAACTTATTTTACTATTTATATTCATGATAACAGCCCTAACAATTATATACTTTTCTGAAAGCTTATTTTATTACCTTTAATATGATACCATAATATGCATACATATTCTTATAAAATACTGTTCAGTTTTTAAATAACCGTAACTCTTCTAAATCATACAATTTGTATGAAAAATGGCATAATTTGTTGACTTATTTTATATAACTCGAAAACTAGAAGAGGTATTACTTTTTGAGTTTTGTTATGAAAATAATTTTTATTTCTGAATGTATTCAATTAAAATGGTAAAACCGAACTTCTTTTGTCCACCCAAGTATTCAAGACCGATATGATAAGGATAGGACTAAAATATCATAAAGCCCAAAGTCAAACTTTTTCAAGAAATTTATGTTTTCTTGCTTCTTTTATGAATCTTGATTTCATTGACCACACCCAACCTTCTCGAAATTTTACCAAAGGCATTAGTGAACATAAAAAGTATTAAAAGTTTCGTATGACGATTTTTTGAGCTTCAATTCCACCGAAGTTAACGTTTTTCTTTGTTTTTACACAATTCAGTGTTTCTCCATATGTCAATAACGGTGGTAATTGTATGTGACCACAGTTATATGTTATCTATAAACATTTTTATAATTGGACGCTAGTGAGGTCAACTTTTAGCTAAGGTTTTGCATTCAATAAATATATTCGTTGGTGTTTCCTCTTTCCAATCACAGAACCTGGAATCAGGAGAACTTCTTATACTCATTACACTATTTTACACAAAAAAAAATATTGGATTTCTCGTTGACTTATTTCCATATATTTTGGGTCGTAAATTTCAAAAATTGTCACCAAATTCTCTTAAGAGCCGTTTTCGAGATATTCTTAAAACTCGTAAAGAACCGCTTCTGGCAGAAACCGTTTGTAGATCTGTGTCCGTTCATCAATAACACTGAACAACAAAATTTTACTACATTATAATTCTTACCCATTCTGATATTTTAAAATTTTGATAAGTGGGTTGGGCTTTTTATACCCGTTAACACATAGTGTAAACGGACATATTCAGTTTGTCGGAAAGTTTTCAAGGCATTAAAGAAGGCGTCGGAGACCCCACAAAGTACATATATTCTTAATCAGCACGAAGAGACAAGTCGATCTAGCCATGACCGTCCGTCTGTCTGTTGCGAGGTAATACATTCGCTCAGTTTTAAAGATAGCCCCCATACAAATGTACCGCCCATTTTCGAATTTTTGTATGAAAATAGGTAATATTTATGAATTTATTCACTTCAAATTCGGTAAGATCACATCTAATACCTACCTATGTACATACCACTGATATGGTACGGATCGGGCCATTGTAACGTACAGCCCTATACAAACTTACCACACATTGTCTGGTATTTTCAAGAAAATTATTGTTATATATGTATTTTTAGCTTAAAATTTGATATTAATATTGTGTTTTAACGGGAGTTGTACCATCCCATCTCGAAGTTATTTTTAAGCCATTGATGATCACACATAAACTATTTAAAGATTCGTGTGACGGGTACTTAAGCTTCGGTTCCACCAAAGTTGACAACACCATATGAAAACAAAAAATATTCCATCTTCTTTACACTTGCAAAACTACGTACAGAACTGAGTAAACACAGAAAATCTGTCATCTCTTTCGTACTCATATGTTTTATAACTTGGTTACAAGTGACCGCTTGTTTACTACCTTTAATAATTGTTTTTGCTTTTGAAACACAGTCATGACCTACTGCTTTTTCATGTTTTTGCTAACATCTGATATTGGTTAAAAATATCTTTGAGCTCATAAAGTTGTCCAAGCATGCTGATACTCCAATATTTTAAGCATAAACTGTTTGAGCGTTATAATGTTTCATAAGCATTCAAGAGCGTGCTACTTGTTTTGCATATAAGTTCGTTTGTAAAATCGGAAACGATTTTTGTTTTCAAATTCAAATAAAATATTTATATTTATATCAAATATGTATTTATATTTTTAACTACAAAATTATTAATAAACATAAACCAACATTGTTCCTGTGATTTATGATCAAGTATAATAGCATTGGTCTACAAAAGTTTTAACAATATTAAGTCTTGTCTATTCTTATTGGACTATTTCGGCAGATTACCAATCTGTAAGTGAAATTTTTCCATCAGGTCTGAGTTTTTAATACAATGATTTTTATGACGAGGCAAAAAAAAGGTAAATTTAGTCAACCAGTGTAATTTGACAATTCTACTTTTTATTCTAAGTTTGATAACTAAATCAAGAAGGGACATATCTAGTACCACTTCAAGCTCTGCTATGCGACTTGTATAAGTTCCCTTTTCATGCAAGTTTCTGCTTACAATATTAGAAAATTTTGAATCGGGGTCAAGCGGGGCCTTTTAAGAACTTTTCCATGCTTTAAATTTTTTGATCAAATATGTTTCGTGTTGTGCAAAGCTGACACGGTTCATCTTTAACTAATATCGAAACTAAATTGTCTCGTTCGCACAATGTCATTCTCTCTCCATATATTTTGAAGCATAAATAATATTCTTACTTATTTGGCACGTTCTATGAGTTCTTATAGTTTTTATTTTAATATTTAGCTAAAATATTAATTTTAACTTTAGTCTTACAACTACTTTGCATATTTTATTCAGCAAGCGTCGCGATCATTGCTCCAATAAAAATATAATTTTCTAATGCTCCTAACTTTTAATTTGTTATATGATGTCACAGTCCCTTTATGATTAGTACAAAAACTGGTAAATAAATCTGTACACATCAACAACATATTTTCTATACTAAGATTCACTGATGATCATTTCTTAGATGCACATTTGTTTTAGAACCCATAACATAACTTATATCGATCTTTTTGAAAGGAGCGTTCTTTCTTGCTTATAATCTTTACAGGTGGTTAAGTTAGACTTATATCGTTTCGATTGTTGCTTTCAGATTTTGGTTTTAGGCGTTTAAGTGATCGTTTGTTTTTATATTTAGCGTGTTTTACGCAACATTCTCATTACGTGTAGCCCAAAGCTTTGGCGTTAATCGATCTAAATCGCGTTGTGTCGTGATAATTCGTTTAACATTATTAATCTTACTACGGTATACACACTTGCATACTCTTTGGATGCGTAATTTATGTAGCAATAGCTTTTAAATTATTGTTTCTCTGTTTTTTTTATACCGCATTTTTTTTTTTTGAAACGCATGAAAGACATCGTAGACCCTATAAAGTATTAAGAGACGAGACGAGTCAATCTAGCCATGTCCGTCTGTTTGTCTGCCTGTCTATATATTAATGCGATTCATTCGCTTAGTTTTAAAGATATTGACCTAAAACTCGAAGCTTAAGCTTTCATCAGTCCTAAGCAGTACAAGTGTTAAAATAAAAGTGCCACGCCCCTTTCAGGGTATAGCCCCCATACAAACTTACCATGTTATCGATTTTTTGTATGAAACAAGTTTTATTTATGAATGTATTCACTCCAAGTCGGGTAAAAGTACTTCTAATGACATCCAATGTCCAAACCAAGGTACCACGCCCATTTACAGGGGTTGGTCCCATACGATTTCCGCTTATTTTCAATTTTTGAATAAAAATAGGTATTATTTATGAATTTTTTTACTCCAAATTGGGTAAAAGCACTTCTTGTAGTATCCAAAACCAGGATGCCATGCCCATACAAACCTACCAATTATTTTCGAACTTTTGCTTGTAATTATTTTCGAATATATATTTACAAATGTATCTATGCCACTGATTATCACACATAAACAATTCAAATATTTATGTGACTGGTATTTAAGCTTCGTTTCCACCCAAGTTAACGTTTTTCCTTGTTTTTTCTTGTTTTTTGCTGTTTTTTTTGAATTTGTTTGTATATACCATATATATTTTTTTTTTACTTAAGAAAACAGCTCTCTGGCTGACTAGGGTCCTAATGGGGGCCTTGAAACCGGGATATCCATAGCTTTGGAATAAATAGACGTAGAGACTTGAAACTGGGTGCATTTGAAATATGGTTAGAAAATATGTTTGGCCTGTTCAAGGGACGGAAACCCAGTAGTTGCGTCGCCGAAATTTTATCAATTTAACAATTTTTTTTTTTTTTTTTTTTTTTTTTGCTGTAGTTTCCAAGTGCTATGTAGGTGAGCAATAAGACGAGCCTTAAAACCGGAAAGTTACATCTTTAGAATGAATAGACCAAGAGACTTGATATTATGCTCATTTGAAAGATGATTTCAAATTATTTTAAAGGTGTTGAAGGGTTTCTGAAGTTTGGACCTGGTCCCAAGCGGGGGACCCAAATCAAATTTTTATAAAATTTAAAAATTTTTTAAGGTGATTACTTAGACTTGATATTAGGCGCCTTTGAAAGATGATTTTTGCCGTGTTCAAGGGGTTTCTTTAATTTGGATTTGGTGCGGGGGTCCCAAAACACAAACTTTATCATTTTTTAATTTTTTATTTTTTATTTTGTTGTACATAATTACGATAAAGGTGATCACTTAGATGAGAGTTGGGAAAATTGACACTTGATAATATTTATCAAGGGTTTCTGAAGTTTGGGGTCCAGCAAGGGACTTAAAACCAAAATTTTATAAAATATTATATATTTTCTTTTTATTTTGCTGTAGATTTTAATTACGACAAAGGTGATCACTTAGACGAGATTTTCGAAAATGTTGTCTTAAAACCGGAAAAGAGATATCTGTGATATGAGAATATCTAGAAGCTTGATATTGGGCGCAATAAAAAGGTGGTTAAAAAATGTTTACGTGTTTGAAGGGTTTCCGATAGAAATTTGATATAAGACTCTTTTGGGTTTAACTTGGCGACTATGTTAATTTATCATACGCTGAGCAGACAGATGCCGCCCTTGCCAATATCGCATCTTCCCTCACTACTTTTTAAGCATATATTAAAAAAAAACGCGAGCAAAGCCGCGAATATTAGATAGTATATATATCTTAAGAAATGTTTATAGTCTTTATTTTGATACACACCACACACAGTGTGAAAGGTGTATTCAGTTTGTCTGAAAGTTTGTAACACATTGAAGGAGAAGCCATAGCCCCATAAAGTATATATACATACTTAATCAGCTCGACGAGACGAATCGATCTAGCCATGTTTGTCTGTCGGTCCGTCTCTTTGTTTCTTCGCATTTTATTCGGTCAGTTTAAAATTTATTAAGCTGAAATTTGAAACTGAAGCTTTTCTCACCAACGATCATATCAAGTATGAAAATGAAAGTTCCTCGCCCATTTTTCGGTATAGCCCCCATAAAAATGAACCAGTTATTTTATTGTTTTTCTTTAAAAATAGTTTTTTTTTTAAATGTATTCACTCCAAATTGGGTAAAAACACTTGTATTATCATCCAATGTAAAAACCAAGGTGTTACGCCTATTTTAAGGTATAGCCCCCATACAAAAGTACGTCCAATTTTCGAATTTTTGTATGAAAATAGTTGTTATTTATGAATGTATTCACAGCAAGTTGTCATCTTATGTACCGATATATTAGGATTTGGGCCCACTATAACATATAGCCCAATTGAAACTCACCTTCCATTTTCTATTTTCAAGAAAATTATTATTGTATCTATATTTTAAGCTTAAAATTTGATACTTAGATTGCGTATAAACTTGGGTTGTATCAGACAATTGTGTCCTACCCATCCTATCTCGATGGTTTATCTAAGCTACTGATGATCTCACATAAACTATTCAAAGCTTCGTCTGTCCGGTATTTAAGCTTCGTTTTCACCGATATTAAAATTAAAGTTTAGTTGGTATATTTTAACTCTTAAAGACGGAGGAACTCTTCCATTGGCTGTACGATCGCTTTTATACAAATGATTATATGGCTTTTACACTGGGGTTAGGTTATTTTATAAATTTTTTTTTTCTTTCAAATGCCTGTGAAGATAATTGAATATTCAGTTATATAAAAGTTAACGTTTTTTCTAATAAAAATGTCCGCAAAGAAGACGGTCACGAACGCAAAACACACTTAACCAGTTTACCAATTAATTGATTTTATTTTATCTTTGAATGACGCAAACGGGCGGACGCCATCATTAAATCAATTAAGTGGCAGAGGAGATATATGTGTAAGAGAGAAGGATTGAGTTGGAATGTTTACCGGCTAAATGGTTGGTGTTCAGTTAGGGTTGACACTTTTGAAATAAAGAAAAATATATTCAATTTGGTTTTTTTTAAATGGATTGTTAATTTACATATTTAAAGCGGTTTTTTTATTTTTTAAATATTTGTGACACAAGGCTATCCAAGGCTGCTAACCTTTAAAATATTAGCAGCGGTTGTGTTCAGTGGTACGCGATAATGAACTGGCTTTGCACCAGAGTCCAAGCTTTTCATATATTTCTGCCTAGTTGGTCAGCCATTTGTTGGTTATTTTAATTTCATCTCAAAAGTTTTTTGTATGAGACAAGATGTGCGTAATAATTTGGGGTTGCTTTTATATTTTGGCGGTGCCACGACCACTTTTCCCGAATGATATAGCCCATGACCATCTGAAAAATTTTAAATTGTTTTAATAACTATTGGTCGTCCAATAGTTTTGACCGGCTATAGTGTGGAAGGGGAATTAGTGAATGTAGATTCCATTAAGAATACTAAGTACGCAAGTAAAACATAGCTCTCATAAATATGTGGTCCTAGCAACACATCCGGTCGACATACAACTCTCAGGCAATAGTTGTTTTGTCACGTACCACAAACGTCTTTACCCATCTTCACTTGACCAATTTCAAGGAGGTGCAGAGTTGAGTGAATGAAGAGTTTTTGTCCTTAGATTTTTTTTTTAAATTTATATTATGTAACTCTGTGAGCAGAAAAAAAATAAATTCGAAAATTACGTTTACGACGTTTAGTTATTAATATGACCGATATCGGGAAAGGTAGTATGCAGGAAAAGTAGTTTAAAGAAGATAGCAAAAGTTTACTACTTTGCATAAAAGCTCTTATAAATTGTAGGATTTTGAAGTAATGTTATTATTTCAGTAATTTTAACTTTGCAACCGCGCTTCTATTTTAATGAGTATCAGTTTTTGTTAACTCTTTTTTTGAATTATGTATATGTACTAAGAATAATTAGAATTTATAAAAAAAATATTTTTTAATATACAAAAAGTTTAACTTTTGTACCCGTTCGTGAGAACATTGCATTTATCATTTGATTTCGTAGTTGAATTTCAATAGTTTTTTATATACTACATATATGTATGTACATATATACATCATTGAAAGTTGAACCCAATACAACGCAGCCGATATTTTTCGTCTTAATTTACGTTTTTTTTACCCGTCACACAAAGAGTGGAGGGTATTATCATTTGGTCAGAAAGTTTGTAACACATTAAAGGAGTCATTTAAGACACTATGAATTATATATAACAGCATGACGAGACGAATCGATCTAGCCTTGTCGGTCTGTCTGTTGCAAGCTTATTCAATTGCTCGGATTTATAGATATTGAGATGAAAATCGAAATTTAAGCTTTTCTCGGTCCTAGGTAGTTTGTATCTTAAAATTATAATGCTGATTTTGTATATGAAAATAGTTTTTGTTTATAACTCTTTTTATGTCATCCAATGTCAGGACCAAGGTACCACGCCCATTTGTACGTATAGTCGCCATACAAATCTACCGCTCATTTTCGAGTTTTTATACGAAAATAGTTATTATTTATGAATGGTTTCACTCCGAATTGAATTAAAACACTTCTCATGTCAACATATGTCTACAGAAGAGATATGGAAAGAATCGAGTCACTATATACAGGGGTGTCAGGGAAATCTCTAGTAAATCTGCCTTCGGTTGGTTTGTAAATCTCTAAAATAAAATCTTGGCGTTACAGAACTTCGAAAGATTTTATTGTTCGAAGACAGTTTTGCCAATGTCGGTAAGAGATGTCATCACAGCCGAATATTTTTATTTTCATATTTTATTCAGATTTTATATGACCCAACCTACAAAAGTTTAATTTATGTTAAACGAGAAATAAATTAATCTCTAATTTGTGATCGTACTTTTTAAATTAAACCAAAGAAAATTTAAAATAATTTCCCCTTCAAATAAATCAAGTTGCATGACAACTCGGCTAAGTGCGTTTGTTGTACATACACACATACATATACATGAGCTCATAAATGCTAGTGCGTGAAAATTATCTGTGATACTAGCGATAATTGCATTAGTTTACAAATTTTTCCATCACTAGCACGTATACATTTCTTTTGCTAACCTGCCAACTAAGACCATTAATATTTTACGCAAATAATTTTCATAAATGAATCTTTAATCCGGGGTTTTTTTGCATTAAATTTATGAAAATATTAATAGTAGAATTTTAACTTCAACTATAAGGCAAAATACTATTCGAAAAATATAAGTCTCTTTCGCACAAGTTGGCATTTTTTTTTTTCGATTGGTCTTGCGTAATAATTTCATTTGCATTTAATTTACTAGAGATTTGGTAAAATGTTAATTAAACAGTTATACCAATGTAATTTTGGATTGTAATGGTGCAGTTAATTTAGAAAAAGAAAAACGGTTATGCTAATATAACTAATATAACTAAAACATATATTTTTAATGGTGTATTTTACTAAAACTCTATCAAATCTCTAACAAAAACTTGAGAGATTTATCACCAACCCAAAGAGATTTGTGTGACACTTTGAAATCTCTTTTGGTTGGAATTGGGTTGGTAGAGATTTTCGTGTCACCCCTGATAAAGCTTATTTTCAAGTTTTTATATAAACAAAATTGTTATTTATTAACCTAATTGCTAAAATATGGTGAACACTTTTGCTATGGTAGTGCATGTGTAAAGTTAAGATTTGATTAGAATCAGGTAGCTATATACATTTAATAAAAATATGGTCAATATACAATATAACCCCTATACAAAGTCACCTCAAATTTCGAAGTTTGTGTCACGAAAATTTCGTGTGAAACTTCGGTTCAACCGAAGTTAACGTTTTTCCTTTTTTGGTTTTTATTTAAGAGATTTTCAAAGCAACCGTCAGCAAAATCTCTAGAGATTTCCTTGATGCCCCAGTGTCTATAAATTGGCAAGAGGAGAAAAGTTAACCCTCGTATCCACCATACATTCAGTAGATTCTTCACTGATTGAAAAGGTTGTGAGGAAGAGCAGTGCAGAGTATAGTTTGACAAAAAATTTTGACCTTACTCAGACAAAACCAAAAAAATTTTTTTTTTTTCTGATTTGAATAGTAATATTAATGTTGGCCATAGAGAAACTACTACTGTGGTCAAAAAGTAAAGTGAATTTAAACTTTGCGAACTTAACATTTCGGGCTAGTTCTTTTTTTCTTGAGTTGGCAGGACTGTTAATAACATCTTGGCCAATTTTCATGTCAATATCATTATCAGTAATATATTTACGCCTGTGTTTACCAAACGACCAAGAGTGCATTTTTCGATTTTTAAAATGTCTGATTTAATTCAGCAGAGAAGTGTCATCAGATTTTGTTCTCTGAATGAAATAAATGGAATAAAAATGTTGAAGAAGGCTTACGGGGACCGAGCTCTACTAAAATCAACAACATATGATTGATATAAATTGTTCAAAGAAGATTGAGAACGTGTTAAAGAGGAAGAGCGCCCTGGTCGACCATCGACCTCAACGGACGATGCTCACATCCAAAAAGTAAAAGAATTAGTGCTTGCACACCGTCGATTTACTATGAGAGACATTGCTGATGAAATTGGCGTATCGAAAGGATCAATTAATATCATTTTGAAAGATGTTTTTGGGCCTCAAACGTGTCAAGTCTCGATTGGTTTTTTTTTTAAACTGCACTGATTTTTTGTGACTTTTTTTGCCAAAAATGCAACCAATATCGTTCCGCAACCACCGTATTCGCCTGATTTGGCTCCGTGTGACTTCTGGCTATTCCCAAAACTCAAAAGACCACTCCGGGGAACGCGTTTCGAGTCGATTGAGGAGATAAAAGCTGAACCGAAGAAAGCGCTGATGGCTATTCCAGAAAGGAACTATTTGGCATGTTCGAGGATTGGAAAAAACGTTGGCATAAGTGTATTTTATCGGGAGGGGTTTACTTTAAAGGGGACAAAATAGATATTCATGAATAAATAAATAATTTAAAAAAAAAACACAAAATATGCGATACTTTTTGAACACAACTCGTATAGTAGACTAATATAAGGATCGAGGAGAATAGCTATAGTCTTAAATGTAAACGAAATAGGTATCTGCTTTATGCATAAAAACTGTAGTCAAAAGATCAACCTACATTTTTTTTCTAAGTACCGAACTTTGTATTACCTTTAGATTTCGAGCAACATACAAGTACTTTTTGAAATATGATACGAATAACTGTGATCAAGCGAAGTATTACAAAATTATGTGTTGTTACATATTTAAAGTTTACATAATATTTTGTTATAATAACTATACTATATTATAATATCAAAGGAAAGATAATAAAAAACCGTTTAGTATATAAGAGTATATATTTGTTTGTTGTCTTATGTTCTTAAATAACTGAATAGTAACCATTAAAAGTTGCACTTTGACGAAAATGCTTACAGGTACAAACTAATTGTAATTTAGGCTTGTATGTAACATTAAAAAAAAAAAAATTATATTTTTTTTGAGTTTTTACTGTAAGACAAATTTGTAATAAAATATGTGGAAAAACTCCAAAACAAATGAAACATCGTATAAAAAATTACATACAGACTAAGTAGCAAATAAAGTTCCTGAATATTGTCACCTATCTGCCTGCTAAACTAATAGTCTATTTGTTTAAATGGCGGTGTTCGGTGTTCAACACATACATATGTACATATGTAGATGATCAGCTCATGCAACTTATTGCAAGCTCGTTCAGGCGGGATGTCAATTGCTTCAACAGAAACAGCCGAGTCAATAACTCCCGACTTCGCCGTAACCTTGATCTGTATAAATTGTTGTTTTTGCTCTCATTGATGTTACTTTTTTTGTTGTAACTTTGATAGGGTATAATATAATACATTCATCGCTAAGTGCAACAACTCATATCACTATTGTGCTCATCTGTCAGAAAAAATGTTATAAATTATACATCGTAGAGAAATGTCGGTTAAGCAATGTCAGTTTAAGTAAATAAAACAGGTAGATTAATAATTATATGCATTTAAAATGTTAAGTACTCGTTATGAATAGAATAATATAAAAAATTACAAAATAATCGTAATTGAATGTTTTAAACTTTATCAATTCTAAAATAAAAAAAAAAATCGGATCCATATTCAGCATATAAAAAGAAAAATATATGTTTATGTATGTACATACATATATATATATATATATAGTTGTGTTCACCTAAATGTTATTGTGATTCAATAAAAATATAAAGTTATTAGGTCTGAAATTAACTTATAAGTACTATTTTCTCATAAAAGGAAACAAAACTTGAATTCTTTATGTCTTTTTACAAATAATTTCAGTTTCCTTACTAAATTCTAATTTCTCTTTATACATACGTGTAAATTTTTTTTTATTATTAATTTGATACCATAATAATATAAGTATTCACAGTAACCAGGGCGCTGTACACATAGCATACATATATATTCACAGTCCCCTTTTTTTTTATTTAGCTATAAGTAACCTTTTTGTAAAAATTTTGGTTGCTTGATAAGTTTTTTTCATTTGGTAGCCTTGTATAATTTACATTTTTTTCGGTAAATTGCAAAAAATCGGTGGAATTCGAAAAAATTCGGGATAATTTGCACAAATTTGAAAAAGAACAAGGAGAAACGTCTGCCACATCTGGATTTAGTTTATTTTTGATCAAATGTTAACCTAAGGACATAATAAACATTTTCTGAAAAAAATTAGAAAATGGATACTGACTTTGTATTCGGACTATATGTTATATATAGTGGGCTGATCCTTATTATATCAGTAGAGTATATATAGAAGTGTTTAGAAGTGTTTTTACCCCAATTGGAGTGAATATATTCATAAATAATTACTATTTTCACACAAAAATAGAAAATGGGCAGAAGATGCGTATGGGACCTATACCTATAAATGGGCGTGGAACCTTGGTTTTGACATTGGATGACATTAGAAGTGTTTTTTCCCAATTTAAAAGGAATGCATTCATAAATAATAGCTATTTTTATACAAAAACGTTTCAAACTTTCTAAAAAAATTCGCGACAATTCGCAAAATTAATAAAAATTTTCGAAAGTTTGAAAATGTAAAAATTTACGATAGTTTGCAGAATTTGTATTATTTACAAATAATTCCAGTTAATTTGTTTCTTGTTTTTATTGTCCCTTCATTAACTTTTTGAACAAATTGAAACAAATTTTAGCTCGGACGACGGTCGCTTTTGTTTACTTCTAATCAGTACATTTTGTTGTAAATTGAGTAAGTAAATTCTATCAGTCGGAAAACGCGCTCTGGGTACTGTAAATACTTATAGTATTTGATTACTTTTTTAAACTTACAACAAAATGTATTGTTATGTTATTAACTTGTTTAAAAAAATTGTGATGTGACGTCCTCTCTGCCGCGCCCCTCCGATTTGATTCACGTTTTGCTTCCAAACTTTTCCTGCTGGAGCTTGTCCATCCGACACAGGTGACCAGCCCATGACAGCCTTTTGTATTGGATGTTCCTGACTATGTCGATGTCAGCATAAAGCTCGTACAGCTCATCGTTCGTGCGCATACGGATGTCATATTCCACTCTAACTAGACCAAAAATTCTCCGAAGTATCTTCCTCTCAAATACGCCCAACGCCGACTTTTCCGATTCTGTCATAAACCATGCTCCTGAGCCATACATCGGGACTGGCATTATCAGCGTCTTGTAGAGTTCAATTTTTGTACTCTTACTTCGCATCTGCTTACTGAGACCAAAATAGCTACTTTTAGCAAGAGTGATTATTCGCTTAATCTCCTGACTGATGATGTTGTCGTTGTTTACATCTAAGCCCAAATAGATGCAGTTTTCTACAGCCTCAAAGCTGAAGTTCCCTGTACTCAAAAACCGTCTGCGACGTGCAGATTGCCTGCGAGTGCATTCCAAGTACTTCGTCTTGTACTCGTTGACCGTCGGTCCCATAGGACGACATTCTTTTTCGATGTCTGAGAACGCTCCGGTGATCGCTCGAGCATTTTTGCCGATAATATCTATGTCGTCGGCATATGCGAGCAGCATAGTTTCCTTGTAGAAAACATTGCCCGTCCGGTCGACGTTTGGGCACCGCCTTAGGATGTACATCAGGAGGTTGAAAAAGTCGCACGACATCGCATCGCCCTGTCTGAAGCCTTTCTTGGTGTCAAAGGGGTCGGAGAGATGTTTACCGACCCTGACAACGCTTTGGGTGTTTTCCAGCGTCATCATTCAGAGGCGGACGATTTTTGACGGGATTTCAAGATCAATCAATGCTTCAAAAACTTTGATCTAATTGGCGTGTCGTAAGCGGCTTTAAAGTCGACAAACAGGTGGTGTGTGTCGATTTGCTTCTCTTTGGTTTTTTTCCAGGATCTGTCGCAGCATAAATATGGAGTCGATGGTTGAGTTCTCTGGTCTAAAACCGCACTGATACTGTCCAACTATACGTCCTACGAACTGTTTCAGTCTATTGCATATTACGCCAGATAGTATTTTGTATGCGATAGAGAGGAGACTTATTCCGCGATAGTTTGCTCAGACTGCAGGATCTCCTTTCTGAAAGACTGGGCACAGGACACTTAGGTTCCAGTCATCAGGCATATGCTCACCAGACCATATTTTGCACAAGAGTTGATGCATACATCCATCTTAAACAACTCTGCGGGTAATTCGTCTACGCATGCCGCTTAGTTATTTTTAAGCCTTTGTATGACTTCTTAGACCTCTTCATAGTCTGGCAGGTCCACAGGAATCCCTTCATCGGTCGGAGGAACCAGATATTCATCATCTCCACCAGCGGTATTGTTTCCGTCATCGCCTCCGAGTAGGGTGGAGAAATGGCTCCTCCATAGCCTTAGTGATTCCTGAACATCTGTTATCATGTTTCCTTGTTCATCCTTGCAGAACGAAGCTCCTTGCTTATAACCATCGGTCATACGTTTGATTTTTTGATAAAAACCACGGGCCTCGTTTCTGCTACCCATCATCTCAATCTCCTCCACTTCACGCCTTTCCAGTTCTCGTTTCTTCCGTCCGATCAGGCGTTTTTCCTCTCTCCATTTCTCCCTATATCGCTCAACAACAGCTCGTGTTGCTCCCGCCTGCAGAGTTCTTTGTCGTGCCATATTCTTCTCTGCAGTAGCGATGCGACATTCCTCATCGTACCATGTCTGCCTTCAAGGATTAATAAAGCCAATTACCTCTTTGGCTGCCATAGCTAATGAGTTTGAAATACGCTACCACTATTCGTTTATACAGTCGGAGGCTGGAGGATTCTCTCGGAGTAGATGTGAGACCCTTGTGGAGAAGACAGCGGCAGTCTGCTGTGACTATAACCTACCAACATCTAGCTCTCGTTGCGTGGTAGCTCGCTTGGCGTGCGCTGTGCTGAGTCTAGTATGTACTTTGGCTAGAACAAGGTAGTAGTCTGAGTCGATGTTAAGACCTCTGTACGCTCGTACATTAAGCACGCTAGAAGAGTGCCTGGCATCAATCACCACATGATCTATTTGGGTGCGGATAGTAAAGGTCGCCACTGCGCCATGTTGCCTTGTGAATCTCGAGATGTGGGAATCTGGTACTACTTATGATCATGTTTCTGCCCGCAGCAAAGTCGATTAGCCTTTCTTCATAACTGTTGGTGGTCTAATGTAGGCTAAATTTACCGATGGTAGGGCGAAAGATTTCTTCTCTGCCTATTTATGTTAAGGGTTCGGACGTTCCAGGTGCACATCCGTATGTTGTGATCCTTGTATCGTTTTCGGGGGGTCGTCATGTTTCTTTGCTCTAACGGTAGTTGGGGCTTTCAGATTCCTTCCCCTGCCGCGCAATTATCCACGGGTGGATTAACACATCTGTCTCTGCCACCTGGAGTACTTTCGATTAGACTAGCCATCAGTGCATTTGGTACATTTTTTTTCTGTGTGTGTCTCACGGGTTTTTGTTTTACGTCGTTGTTAGTCATTCCACCGACCAATCTCACATCCAGGAATCGCTCGATTATACGATTCTTACGTTAGGCTGAGCCTGCTGTGGTAGTATTCTTGACCGCCCGCTCACTACACGGGCAAAAACGTTTTGACATATTCAAATGCAAAGTCAAACAAGTGTAAAAGTTCTATTTGGAACATTTCTATTGCAGGTTGTTTTATTTTATGTTCGTAATGATAGGCATGATGCATTAACTTTTTCTCTCTTAAATCTCGGTTTATATTTAAAGAATAAAAGAAAAATGATAAAGGATCGATTTCGTTAGCCAATTACGGACAAATTTTGTCTTTGGCTTACAGTACATTTCAAAAAGTGTATTTGTTATATGTGAGTCAAAGATACTTGTGTAATGTGCATCAAATATTGGTTGCAAACAGATATTTGTACTACAAATGAAGAAATTACACTGTAAGTGTAAAAGATGAAAAAAGTTTAAAAATTTTTTGGCACTTTTCAATATTTGTCAATTTTAATATTTTCCGATATTTAAAAATAAAAATAAAAATATTTTGACAAGCTTGACTAACAGACCGATATTGCTAAACAAATTGGATGTAAAAAATATGGAATGGAATTTTTTTAATACTTTTCACGGGAAAGGAGCCGTTGATGGAGTTCGAGCCGTCATTAAAAGAAAAGTCAATTTCATTTAAATTAAGATATTTTATATGCTAAATGATCAAGTTGAAAATTTGTCTACATTACAAGTTGTACGAAAAATGGAAGGAAGTGAAAAATATTCGAGGTATATCCCAGTTGCATTCGTTATGTTGCGATAGCCAACATGTATGTAAAATTATCTAGGACTGTTATTCCATAAAAAAAAACTTAATTTAACGTTACATTCGTATAAGTTCTGCATATATATATGATGAATCCTTTTCGTTCACACCACGCGTGTCCGGGGTATAAAATATGAAGAAGTCAAAGAACGCTGAGAACATAAAGAGAGAAAGAGTGTGAGAGCGCAATATGCGTATGTGCATGGTACTTGTTTTTGTTGCTGGCTAATAAAAAGAAATACATATTTTCACATATTTAATTATTTGTTTAATCTAATATATATTTTACTATATTTTATATTTTTTACAATAATATATAATACATATAACACCCTAAATTATTACAGACTCAAGACAAATAAGCAAATTAAATAAAATTAAAAAAAAAATTCGCTAAAAAATGCTGCTGTGCCGACGGCAATCACACAAAGGCGACCTTGAGCTAAGCCTTTCTGTGCACACATACAATTTTGAGCGCTGGCAATGCTAGCATGTGTAATATATCATAGGAAAAAGACTAATTTTGGTTTTTAATTTTTAAAAATATGTTCCACCAAATCGATTACTTTGAAAATTTTATGTGTCAAAGTAGACAAACAAAGGGATATCTTCTGAAAATTTCATAGGTGTATCTTTAAAGTATCATGGTAAAAGCATCAATTAAAATCTTAAAAAAAAAAATTTTGATAGAATTTTTGACCGAAAAATTTTTTAAAAAATTTTTAAAGATAGATATGAATTTTAAGAAATTAAAAGATTTTCCATCAAAACTTTTTTTCAACTGAGTGAGCAGAAAAAAAATAAAAACTAAAAACATGTTTTTCGCTATATCTTTCTTAATATCGCCGATATCCGAAAACTAAGTATACAGAAATATTTCTCAAATCAAGGGCTATCGAACCTCATTTAAGGATATTCAATATCGTTGGGGGCACTTTTTACATGAAAACCCGGCTACACCCTTTAAAAAAAAAAATTTTTAAAATTTAAATTTAAAAAAAAAAAAAAAATTTTATATTGTCTATATTAAGTAATTTAAAAAAAAATTTTTTTTTAATATGGCAAACCAAGATAACCTGATACGACCACCTATTTTAGGCGCACCTCCTATAGCACAGCCAAACCCAAATATCACTAATCGTACAGCTCAACCAAATTTACCCATTACTTCCGAACAATTGACATCGACCATAAGCGAGATCGTACAAAACATATTTCAGTCACAAGGACGACACTTAGTACAGACGACTCTAAATCCCAACGCAAATTTCGCCAATTATTGTGACCAAATAATTGAGCCGGCTTTTCGAGGCAACATTTCAGAGCTCGACAAAATCCCGGACGTAGTTCGCTGTTTGCGCGAATTTTCGGGAAATCCAGGCGAGCTCAGATCTATGAACATACAAAAGGAACCCCAAAGTATTACTGAATTTTAAACGTAATAGGAAATAAAATCGTCGGCAATGCCGATAAAGCGTTAGAATCTTATAATATGCCCCTCGATTGGAAAGCAATTTCGAAATGTCTGACTCTTCACCACGCGGACAAAAGAGATTTGGGCACCCTCGAATACCAAATGGTTTCTATAGTGCAGGGAAATGTTGAAGAATTTTATCAGCGGGTTTACTCGCACTTGCCCCTTATCCTTAATAAAATAGAATGTATGGAAATAAGCGGAGAATCTCTAATTATTCTCACGCAAACGTATAGCGATAAGGCACTCGATACGTTTATGCGCGGTCTAAGAGGTGACTTGCCACGTCTTCTCGGAATCCGAGAACCAGCTGATTTGCCTCAAGCACTTCATTTGTGCTTAATGCTGGAGAATCAAAGTTTTCGGGCCACATATGCCTATAACACTCAAGGTGCAACCAAACGGTTCCACCCTCATCCACCTCCTAATCAAGGATTTATTCCGAGGCCAAACCAACAATTCCAAGGTTTCAGGCCCGTACAGAATATCAACACGCCCTATCAACAGCAATATGGACCACCACCTCGTCCGGCTGGTCCAAAACCATTACCTAGACCCGAACCAATGGACGTAGACGGAACCTTTCAGACTAAAAGAATTAATTATATGAATAAACCAAACCCGAATGATTTTTCAGGCATAAGACCAGTTCAAAACCCTGTTTCTGGTCCCTCAAAATTTCAGCGTAATTTTCACATTAATCAGGCAGCTGATAGTGACCCACAAGAAGAGCAGCCCTATGAAGCGGTTGCTGAGGAGAACGTTCAGTCTGTCATACATGAAAATATAGATGGAGAGTAAAATTTCTACTACGAACCAGAAGAAACCATAGACACAAGTGATATCCATTTTTTAGGCTAAACAGCTCTTCGTTGCCATACATTTCGTGTAAAACGGAGAGTGGTGATATTCTTAAATTCCTCATAGATACAGGTTCTATTAAGAACTACCTTCAACAAAAAGGGTGTAGCCAGGTTTTCATGTAAAAAGTGCCCCCAACGATATTGAATATCCTTAAATGAGGTTCGATAGCCCTTGATTTGAGAAATATTTCTGTATACTTAGTTTTCCGATATCGGCGATATTAAGGAAGATATAGCGACAAACATGTTTTTAGTTTTTATTTTTTTTCTGCTCACTCAGTTGAAAAAAATTTTTATGAAAAATCTTTTATTTTTTAAAATTCATATGTATCTTTAAAAATTTTTAAAAATTTTTTCGGTCAAAAATTCTATCAAAATTTTTTTTTAAAGATTTTAACTGATGCTTTTACCATGAACCTTTAAAGATACACCTATGAAATTTTTAGGAGATATTCCTTTGTTTGTCTACTTTGACACATAAAATTTTCAAAGTAATCGATTTGGTGGAACATATTTTTAAAAATTAAAAACCAAAAATTAGTCATTTTCCTATGATAGATTTCACATGCTAGCATTGCCAGAGCTCAAAAACAAGTACCATGCACATACGCAGATTGCGCTCTCACTCTCTTTCTCTCTTTATGCTCTCAGCGTTCTTTGACTTTTCATATTTTATACCGCGGACACGCGAGGTGTGAACGAAAAGAATTCATATTAGGATTAAATGATCGTACGCTTACATTTTATTATGTTAAAAAATATAAAAAATTAATTAAAAAACAATTTTTTGAAAAGTAATAAAATATAAGCGTACGATCATATAAAAATATAAAAAGGAGTCGCATATCACAAATATCTATGAATGAAAAACAGGTAGATTTTTCTAATACATATATTCTCAATGAATCCTTTTCGTTCACACCACGCGTGTCCGCGGTATAAAATATGCAAAAACAAATACCATCAGTGTTGCCGTTTTGTCCTTTTTTTTCTCTTTCGCTCTTTCTCATGATGAACTGTACAGAAGATTATTACAGTTCATAATGCGTGCGTCCGAAAGAGATAAAAAAGGGCAAACGGCAACAGTGAGTACCATGCACATACGCATATTGCGCTCTCACTCTCTTTCTCTCTTTATGTTCTCAGCGTTCTTTGACTTTTCATATTTTATACCGCGGACACGCGAGGTGTGAACGAAAAGAATTCATGTTAGGATTAAATGATCGTACGCTTACATTTTATTATGTTAAAAAATATAAAAAATTAATTAAAAAAACAATTTTTTGAAAAGTAATAAAATATAAGCGTACGATCATATAAAAAATATAAAAAGGAGTCGAATATCACAAATATCTATGAATGAAAAACAGGTAGATTTTTCTAATACATATATTCTCAATGAATCCTTTTCGTTCACACCACGCGTGTCCGCGGTATAAAATATGAAAAGTCAAAGAACGCTGAGAACATAAAGAGAGAAAGAGAGTGAGAGCGCAATATGCGTATGTGCATGGTACTCACTGTTTTTCTCTTTTTTATCTCTTTCGGACGCACGCATTATGAACTGTAATAATCTTCTGTACAGTTCATCATGAGAAAGAGCGAAAGAGAAAAAAAGGACAAAACGGCAACACTGATGGTATTTGTTTTTGCATATTTTATACCGCGGACACGCGTGGTGTGAACGAAAAGGATTCATTGAGAATATATGTATTAGAAAAATCTACCTGTTTTTCATTCATAGATATTTGTGATATTCGACTCCTTTTATATTTTTATATATGATCGTACGCTTATATTTTATTACTTTTCAAAAAATTGTTTTTTAATTAATTTTTTATATTTTTTAACATAATAAAATGTAAGCGTACGATCATTTAATCCTAATATGAATTCTTTTCGTTCACACCTCGCGTGTCCGCGGTATAAAATATGAAAAGTCAAAGAACGCTGAGAACATAAAGAGAGAAAGAGAGTGAGAGCGCAATATGCGTATGTGCATGGTATACTGTTAGCCGTTTGTCCTTTTTTTATCTCTTTCGGACGCACGCATTATGAACTGTAATAATCTTCTGTACAGTTCATCATGAGAAAGAGCGAAAGAGAAAAAAGGGACAAAAACGGCAACACTGATGGTATTTGTTTTTGCATATTTTATACCGCGGACACGCGTGGTGTGAACGAAAAGGATTCATTGAGAATATATGTATTAGAAAAATCTACCTGTTTTTCATTCATAGATATTTGTGATATGCGACTCCTTTTTATATTTTTATATGATCGTACGCTTATATTTTATTACTTTTCAAAAAATTGTTTTTTAATAAATTTTTTATATTTTTTAACATAATAAAATGTAAGCGTACGATCATTTAATCCTAATATGAATTCTTTTCGTTCACACCTCGCGTGTCCGCGGTATAAAATATGAAAAGTCAAAGAACGCTGAGAGCATAAAGAGAGAAAGAGAGTGAGAGCGCAATCTGCGTATGTGCATGGTACTTGTTTTTGAGCTCTGGCAATGCTAGCATGTGAAATCTATCATAGGAAAATGACTAATTTTTGGTTTTTAATTTTTAAAAATATGTTCCACCAAATCGATTACTTTGAAAATTTTATGTGTCAAAGTAGACAAACAAAGGAATATCTCCTAAAAATTTCATAGGTGTATCTTTAAAGGTTCATGGTAAAAGCATCAGTTAAAATCTTTAAAAAAAATTTTGATAGAATTTTTGACCGAAAAATTTTTTTAAAAATTTTTAAAGATACATATGAATTTTAAAAATAAAAGATTTTTCATAAAAACTTTTTTTCAACTGAGTGAGCAGAAAAAAATAAAAACTAAAAACATGTTTGTCGCTATATCTTCCTTAATATCGCCGATATCGGAAAACTAAGTATACAGAAATATTTCTCAAATCAAGGGCTATCGAACCTCATTTAAGGATATTCAATATCGTTGGGGCACTTTTTACCCTTAAACAAAAAATAAAAAAACCCCTTTCAAACTTTTTAATTAACTTGAACATAAAAACCTTTTTTTTTTTTAATTTAAATTAATTCAATTAAAACTTTTCATCTACATTCATCCAACTTTAAAAATACTTTTCATGCATAATCGGAAACGATAGCCTTCAAGTTCTCAATGCAGCTATTCATGCTAATAAAAATTTTATGATAATTAGAAAGTTGAAAATCAAGTTAAACCAATTAAAGTCACAAGCAATTAACAATATAAGTTTAAAAACGATCAGTTATCAGAAACTCAATTTATAATTCTTCAGCGTTTAATACACGCTTCCCGGACACTATTTGCAGAACCTAATAAAAAACTCATCTATACTACCAAAGTGGTGGGCGAAATTCGAACAAAAACAGATCTTCCAGTTTACTCCCCGTCTTTATCAATATCCTATGTCTTTAAAATCAGAAGTAGAAAGTCAAATTCAAGCCTTGTTGACAACAGACGGTATAATTCGACCTTCACGGTCACCTTATAACTCACCAGTGTGGATCGTTGAAAAAAAACCCGAATCCTCGAGTAGTCATCGATTATCATAAACTAAACGAACAAACGACGGCGGTCACCTATCCGATCCCAGAGATTAGCGAATTGCTTGCACAATTGGGCGAGAATCAATATTTCTCTGTACTCGATTTAAAGAGTGGTTTTCATCAGATTCCTCTTAAGGAATCCGACATCGAGAAAACAGCATTCTCGATAACCTATGGTAAATACGAGTTTACTAGGTTGCCTTTCGGCTTTTTCAAAGGGCTCTTGACGACATATTAAGAGATCATATCGGCAAGATATGTTTCGTCTACATCGACGACATTATCATATTTAGTAAAACCGAGCAAGATCATATTGAACATATTAGCACAATATTCAAAACTCTTGAAGAAGCTAATATGAAAGTTCAAATCGACAAATGTAAGTTTTTCAAAACGGAAGTCGATTATTTAGGATTTTGATTTCACAAAGTGGAATCAAGACCAATCCGTTTAAGGTTGAGGCAATCGCCAAAATACCACCTCCCAGAAATTTAAAGGAATTACGTTCATTCCTAGGCCTTTCAGCTTACTATCATCGTTTCGTGCGTGATAACGCAAAGTTAGCTAAACCGCTAACAAAACTTTTAAGAGGGGAGGAAGGACGCACTTCAAAGAATAAATCTTCAAAAATTAAGATAAGTCTTAATAGCAAAGAGTTGGAGGCGTTTTGTAAAATTAAAAACAGCCTTATGTCTGAAGATGTTATATTGACATACCCAAATTTCAATAAGCCTTTCGAGCTTACCACCGATGCATCAAATTATGCTATCGGCGCAGTTCTGTCTCAAGGAGACAAGCCAATAATCTTCATTTCAAGGACTCTAAAACCAGCCGAAGAAAGTTATGCCAGTCAGTTTAAATTTATTTTAAATTTTAAAATTCCTTTTCCGACTTTTCACAGGCACGTAATAACTGAATCAGATTATAACTCCGCTAACCTCATTAATCTTTTAAAAAAAATTTTCAACCCTTCAGTAATAAACTGTATCAAAGCTGATGAACATAAAATGGGTAAAATACAAGAAATTTATCCAACTCATTTCAACAAGTACAAAGTTAGATTCTCTAGAATTCAAGTCAAGGACATACCAGATTTTTAAAATCAAGAAGAAATTATTATTCAAGAACACAACAGAGCACATAGAAATGGCCGAGAAAACAAACTACAAATAATAGAAAAATATTACTTCCCTTCAATGCAGAAAAAAATAGATAGAATTATAAAATATATATAGAATTATAAAATTAAAAAAATGTAAAGCATGCAAAGAAAACAAATATGATAGATATCTTCCAGATCAAGAAATTTAAGTCACACCTATCCCACAATATCCTGGTCAGATAGTACATTTAGATCATTTTTTAACCGACAAAACAGTCGTTCTCACTGCAATAGACAAATTTTTAAAATATGTAATAGCCAAAATAGCTAGGTCAAGAGCAGCAGAAGACCTTAAACAACCTTTAAGAGATATTCTTACTGCTTTGGCACCGGAGACAATAGTAATCGATAACGAAAAAGCTTTTAGCTCCGCTTCTTTAAAATTCATGATTGAAAATGATTTTGGAATGAAAATTTTTAGAACACTTCTTCATATTTTATACCTCGGACACGCGTGGTGTGAACGAAAAGTATTCATTGAGAATATATGTATTAGAAAAAATATACCTGTTTTTCATTCATAGATATTTGTGATATGCGACTCCTTTTTATATGATCGTACGCTTATATTTTATTACTTTTCAAAAAATGCTTTTTTAATTCATTTTTTATACTTTTTAACATAATAAAATGTAAGCGTACGATCATTTAATCCTAATATGAATCCTTTTCGTTCACACCACGCGTGTCCGGGGTATAAAATATGAAGAAGTCAAAGAACGCTGAGAACATAAAGAGAGAAAGAGAGTGAGAGCGCAATATGCGTATGTGCATGGTACTTGTTTTTGTTGCTGGCTAATAAAAGAAATACATATTTTAACATATTTAATTATTTGTTTAATGTAATATATATTTTAATATGAATGTACTATATTTTATATATTTTACAATAATATATAATACATATAACACCCTAAATTATTACAGACTCAAGACAAATAAGCAAATTAAGTAAAATTAAAAATAAAAGTTCGCTAAAAAATGCTGCTGTGACGACGGCAATCACACAAAGGCGACCTTGAGCACATACAATTTTGAGCGCTGGCAATGCTAGCATGTGTAATATATCATAGGAAAAAGACAAATTTTTGGTTTTTAATTTTTAAAAATATGTTTCACCAAATCGATTACTTTGAAAATTTTATG
Source organism: Leucophenga varia (assembly GCA_018903435.1). Taxonomy (NCBI): domain Eukaryota; kingdom Metazoa; phylum Arthropoda; class Insecta; order Diptera; family Drosophilidae; genus Leucophenga; species Leucophenga varia. The sequence goes on along the minus strand of JAEIFJ010001187.1, from coordinate 106,189 downwards.
TGTCAAAGTAGACAAAAAAAGCAATATCTTCTGAAAATTTCATAGGTGTATCTTTAAAGTATCATGGTAAAAGCATCAATTAAAATCTTAAAAAAAAATTAAATAGAATTTTTGACCGAAAAATTTTTTTAAAAATTTTTAAAGATAGATATGAATTTTAAGAAAATAAAAGATTTTTCATCAAAACTTTTTTTCAACTGAGTGAGCAGAAAAAAAAAAAATAAAAACATGTTTGTCGCTATATCTTCCTTAATATCGCCGATATCCGAAAACTAAGTATACAGAAATATTTCCCAAATCAAGGGCTATCGAACCTCATTTAAGGATATTCAATATCGTTGGGGGCACTTTTTTACATGAAAACCCGGCTACACCCTTTAAACTTTTTTTGAGTTATAAAAAAATAGATGCAATAAATTGCTAGGATATTATGCAAATCAGACTTGTCTGATTTCAAAGTTATTTCTGTGGAATTAAAGTATACGAGTACGTTAAAAGTTTTGTATTCATCTCTTTTTATTCTACAGAACGTTTTTTTTTTAACATAAATTTGAATAAAAGTTGATTTAGTCTATTTTCAAACCAATTAAAAAAAAAAAAAAAAAGTGAATGTAAACATATTTTTCAAGATATAATTTACAGATATGATAAAAGAGACAATGGTTGAATACTATATACAACTACAGAAATAGAAAACATTAAAAATCATTCTAATTTAACGAAACAATATTTTTGTGATTTAAATTAATAAGCGTAATAGTTTTGAAGATTTTGACTTTGAGAACAATACCGACATGACGGAACTGTCGCGTAAATCGACCAAGTTGTAATATGGGATTGGAAGCTCTTTCTTAAAACCTGCATTGTACTTCCTTGGGAAAGGTTCCGTAAATGCTTCTTTGGTTAATGCATAAAAATTGAAAACAATATAAATAAATAAAAAAAAAAACAATAAAAAATGCACATCCCAAATGAATGTATATATTTTTGTCTTTATTTCCTATACATATGTACAACAATACTATGTATGTATAATAATTAACATGTTTTTTTTCATTCTTTGTAAGCTGAGCCCAAGTGATATTCTATCATTGTTACTGGCTCTGCTGCCCTCTTTATCAAAGAGAAAAAACAACAATAAAACGGCCAATGACAGTATTCGTAGATCATTGTTGTTTACTTGTATTTAATCGCACTGGCAAGGCTGTGCTAAATGGTTTGAGGTAAACTTAAGAGCAGAGAGAAAATAAAGAAAACAAAAAAAAATTGTTTCTTTTATTTTAATATTTATATATATATATATATATATATATATATATATATATATATATGTATATATGTATATATATATATTTATATATGTATATATATATATATATATATATATTTATATATATATATATATATATATATATATATATATATATTTATATATGTATATATATATATATATATATATTTATATATGTATATATATATATATATATATATATATTTATATATGTATATGTATATATATATATATATATATATATATATATATATATATTTATATATGTATATGTATATATATATATATATATATATATATATATATTTATATATGTAGGTATATATATATATATATATATATATATATATATATATATATATTTATATATGTATATATATATATATATATATTTATATTTCATTTGCAATTTTGTTGAATTTTCTTATAAATATATTTTTTCGAAGAAATTCACTTCTAGCTATCTGAATTAAAATAAAGCGTAAAGTGAAAAGTGCAACAGCGTACGAACTATGTATGTATAGTTAAATTTGTTGGTTCTGTTTTGTGCTCATGTTCAGTAGCTTACTCTCTGACTGTCTTTCTCTCTCTCTCTCTCTCTCTCTCTCCGCATCTATCTACTTATCTAACTCTTTTCCTCTCGTTCGTATTTTGTTTTTATTACAGTATATTATTTGCGTTTTGCGCTTACTCGGTATGGTTTTCAATAATTGAAGATAAACGGTATTATAGTGGGTGAAAGGGAAGAGCCGATGTTGATTTGTATTTGCTTGTTCGTTGCCTAAATATCTGACTGGTTTGCGTTTATTGAAATTTACCAAGATCTAGATTGATCTGAAATAATGGCGTCGATAAAGTAAAACTCTAAGTACACGCACTAAGAATCTCAAATGCTCAGACGTATACATATATATGTGTACTTATGTATACGTACAATATATGTATGCGTATAAACACATACTCGATCCATTAGTGCTCGTTCATTCGTTAAACTTTTTAAGAACATTCGTATCTACACCATTCCGACACTTTGACTATCAACGTAAGGGAATAAAAAGACCTAAAGTTACAAAAAGAAAAAAATAGATAAAAGAAAATAGAAAAGAGAGCAGTTTTTAACCATTCGTTTCGAATTGCTTCGAATAGTTTCGCCAGACATTATTTTTACTATATAAATACCTAACTTGACTGAAAGATTTTTTATAATGCATTTAAGAATGTTATACGTCAAATATGTAGTTGTTTTTAACAATCCCAATTTAAGCTTTTAGTACTTTATTCTTTAACAATCTTGTGCTCTCTTTTTCATTTCAGGTGCAATGTTTTTTTAGTTGCAAACAATAAAGTAAACTCGTTAAGAACAGTAAACTCCTTAAGAAAAGAATCTATGTACCACTTAAATTAGAGAAAGGGAGACCCGAGGATGACGTCGACTTTAATTCTGAAACATGTTCTAATAGAAAATTCTCTGCTCTTTGTAGAACACTGGTTAGCTCTAATAGCATCGCAAATAAATTTTTTTTTTTCGATTTGTGAAGATAAAATGAACTTGTATTCAACGTCAATCGGAACTGCAATCAATATAACCAAAAAACGAAGCTATGACAACACTGATACGCATGTAACACCCCTGTTGATAATAGCCCCAGCGAAAATGTTCAGAATAGTGACACCGAAAATGGTCAGAATAGACCTGACTCTGACTGCAACACATTTCTTTCCAAAAATTATGTATTAAAATGTTTAAAAAAATAATAATACAGTGACTCTATTAAACCAGAACTGTATTAAATACCGATGAGTATTTTTTCATGTTTACAAATTCACTGAGAACTTTCAAAATTGATGGCTCCAAAAGAAAATTTAAATGAACTCGTGTTGATGTAATTGCCACCAAAGTAAAGAAAATTATATACCGAAATAAAAACCGACCTTATTTATAATTTTTTTTATAACCGGTACACATAGTTTAAACGGGTATATTCAGTTTGTCGGAAAGTTTGTAACGCACTGAAAGAGACGTCATAGACCCCATAAAGTATGTATATTCTTGGTCAGCTCGATGAAACTAGTCAAACTAGCCATGTCCGTCTGTCTGTTAAACTCGAAACTTAATCTTTTCTCGGTCCTAAGGTTTTTGTGTGTTAAAATTAGAATGCCACTTCCACTTTAAGGTGTAGCTCCCATAAAAATTTCTGCCCAATAGATATTATTTATGAATGTAGTCTTTCCAAATTGGGTAAGTATTCTTCTAATATCATCCAATATGAAATCTAACGTACCACGCCCATTCTTTAGGTATAGCCATACAACTTACCGCCCATTTTTGAATTTTTGTATGAAAAATAGGTATTACGAATGTGAGTGAATGTATTCACTTCTAATTGGTTAAAAACACATCTTTTTTCATTCTAAGTACAAACATTTCTTTTAGTTGTTAGGTTATGGAAAATTTTGTATTTATATTACTTTTTTCCATTTGAAGTCGTCTATCGTCTGCAACTTTAAAATTAGAATACGATCAGTTGGTATGTCTGATGTTAACAAATTAAGCCTGAAACGCTACATTGGAAAACTTACTTTGATTTTAAATTCTTGGTTTTTTAAAACGTGTTGCTGTACTACGACTGTTTTTGGGATGTGTTTTACGACATTCTTGGTTACCTTTAAAATAGTTAACTTTCTTTTGAACCTATATAGAATGCGAGAGAGAGAGAGAGTGACTGATAATTGTGATGAATTAAATTTATATATTCAGTAAATCTTTATACATATTTTTTTAAATGCATGCAAAGTTAAATTACTTAATTATTGACAAAATTGAAGTGATTAAAACAACATCGTGTGTACTTTTATATCTACATATCTATTGTTTTTCTTAAACCTCTTTTTTTTATTTGCTTAATTGTAACATTTCGCAATCAAGTATACAATTTTTACTGAAATATTTTAGTTTATTTATTTGTAGTTCTTTTTCACTGGCTTTTGCATTCGCATTAGCTTTAACCTGTTGCTATCGAATGCCTACGATAGACGCAAACTTTTCATACACATGTTCCTGGGAATTAATAAATATAATTAATATTGTAAACGATTGTAGTAGGCGTTGCTTTCGATAACAACAGATTAAAGCTAAAGCGAACGCTAAAGCCAGTGGAAATGAACTATTAAACAATAGGCAAAAAAATGTTAAAAAAATATATAGATTAGCTTCCAAAATCCATAAGATCCCACGTTAGCAGATAACTATTTTTTTGCTCCCAAATTTGAAAAGTACATTTTTTTATTAAATGTATGAGTTGAAGTTAGATCTGCGGGGCTTAGTTACTATAACTTACCCTCACTATTTTTTCATGAGTTTTATTTTGTCACATCATATATTTTTAACAAAAAAAAAAAAAAAGTTATATTTTTATCGCCCAGAGTCTAGGTCAGCCATAAAAAAGTAATATTTTAACCAACTCCAATCGATTTTTCTCATTCTTTCTCCATTTTCAATTTCCCATCTTGAATTGCAAAATTTGAGCTCTATTTGAAAAGAGAACGACGTTTTGAACACCGGAATTTAGCGCACAAAAATACATCAAGAACCAGTCGTATACAAAAAAAAAAGTGAATTTTGGAGACCTGTGTAATCTATATTTGCAACCATTGTTATTTATGATAATAAAATCTTTGTAAACATAAATATAAGATCTCCGATAATATTTGATGCATTGTTGAAATCTTCCTATGCGATCCTATGCATTTTATTGTATATACAAACTTAACTAATACAGCAACATAGAAGAAGCCGTGTGATGAGTAGATCGCACGATTGTTTATCCAATAATTTTGTTAATATTTTTTCATTTTGTAAGTTCTTATTTCGAACCAATTGATTTCAGCAAATAAGAAATAATTGTTCAGTTTAATTCGTGAAATTATGTTGGATTGAATTAAGTCGAGTCGCTTCACATCCGATCAGTTCGCAAAATCTCCATCGCTCATCTTCGAGCATACTTTGATTTTTTTACTCAATAATTGTGCGTGTGCATACACTCACGCATACACACAGCCACACACACACACACACATTAGAAAATCAGTTTGAGTTGGGTACGGTTCTCTGTCAAGTTCTCGCTTCAAGTTGAGTTACACGCTGCGCTAGCGATCTACACAAAACAGTTTTGCTGTTTCCTATATTCGGCAGTCAGAATTTTATCTTATCGCGTTTGTGTTACTTAGTTATGCGTATCTCTTGATTACATATATATATATATATATATATATATGTATATATATATATCTATATGTATATATATATATATATATATATATATGTTTATATTTTATTTATTTTTTTTCGAGTTAAATATGCGGTCTACACATTTTGTGTATTTTTTTTTTTTGTGCGTTCTTTTTTTTTTTTTTTTGACACCTTATTTATTTGTATATATGTTTTTTTTAATATAACTTAAAGTTGCTATAATTGTAAAGTGAAATTCATTTGAACGAGTGTTTAATTCTTACCTCGGTGGTTTACCTACTCTAAAAATTATACCAAATTTAATACCATATTAAAAAAAAAAAAAAAAATCGCGTTATTGAATCTTTTCTTGGATTTAAAAAACTCAAACTAAAGACTGAATGCGAACAGTCAAAAAACTTAATTAAGAAACGTTGAAAAACGCTTATCTAACGATCATCTACAAAACTCCAATAATTAGGGTAGGTTTGAAAAGAGGCTACGGTTAAAAATATGTAGATAATGGCCTATTTAGTGAGTGGAAAAGAATCTAAACGAGACAAGTATTTTAAGTCAATACTATACTTTTTGAGATCTCCCCTTTATGGCTAGAATGATTTCTTTTTTGAATACCCATCACATAAAGTGAGAAAACAGGGATCTCTCCCGCCTGATTCATATGACTGACTTTGTATAAAGTATAAATAGTCACCTGTGTGTCTGTCTTATTGAGTGCTGGCACGACCATTCTTTCATTTCTTTAGATATTGCGCCCAAATTTAAAACCTAAGCTTTTCTCAGCCACGAATAATGTGTATGTCCAAATGAGTATGTCACGCCCACTCTAAGACATATCACTCTTACACCAAGCCAATTTTTTATTTTTTTATAAAAAATATATATATATATTAAAAAATTTTTTTTTTTTTAAGAAAAAGAGTGTCTAAATTTGGTAAATTATTTTTTAAATTTTTTGAGAGATGGGTTCTAACACTTTTGTTACACCAAAGATAAGGTTTTTCTATGTTTTTTTTTCAATCGATTCTTTTTTTTTGTTTTTTTAACTTTAGCCATTTCCAACAGATTGCAATACTTTAAAAATAATTCTGTGTTCTAAAAATAAAGGACTAAATTGGTCTTATTTCCTGTACACCATTTAAAAAAAATGGATCCATAATAGGTGAAAAAATTATATAAAATGTGTCGTGTTTAAAAAAAGAAGAAGAAACGTGTGTGTAAGAGTTGCAAAGATTGTTTAAAGAAAAAATAAATTTACAACAAACGAATAGTTAGTTTTACAACATCAACGAAACCAAATATAAAAAAAGTAAACATACACCATACCAATTTTATCATAGTCGAAAATTTTCAAATAAAGACTCAGAAATTGTGATTATTATACATTAATACATACATATATAAAGCGAAAAAGTTAATGTTTTCCATTGGTAATTGTAAAATTAATAAAAGACTTTGATGAACCAAGACTAAAAAAATAAAAATAATTGCCCACATTTAGCATATGTTTAAAAATTTCATTGTTGTCAGTATTGAGAATAAAATTCGAAATGCGTTTCACATACAATCAGTACAAGTATTATGAGTCCGGTTATCGAATTCCATCTAAGATGCATAATCTCAGTCATAGTGGTGGTGGAGGTAACAACAACAGTATCAGCTACAATAATTATACTGGTCATACCAATAGCAACAGCCACAGCATCAATCCGCACACTATCGCATACCAGCAACATCATTACCGGGGAAATTTTGGTAAGAATACACATGTATATTAGAAATTATCGTAATCATACGAATACACATATACTTGGTTATCGTAATATTTGGTTGGGTTGGGCTGGGTTGGATAAGGATTGGTAGCTATACAAACGAGAATGTACACATGCTAATAAATAGCTTTGAAAAATTAGTTACACATACATCGATTTTCAACATTTATATAAATTAGCTTGCACCCGTGGCTTTGCTTGCGTTGGTTGTTCTCCCACTTATTTCTTTAGTAGTTTTTTAGAGTTATGTTATATTGTATTTTGCACCCAAAAACCGTAACTACTTTCTTGCCCATCAATAATATTAATTATTATTAATTTAATTTTTTCCTATTCTACTTGATAAATTTATATAACTAATTTTGTATATTCTTTAATTACAAAATTTAGTAGTTTATTTTACCAGACAGACAGACTTTCATTTTTACATATGTATATAGATAAATTCGCAAATAAAATTGATATTGTAAACATGCACATTTTATATTTTGAAAATACCGAAGCGAAAAGAAAAATAATTGTTCGATGTATGCAGGTCGTGCTTTACTCTTCCTTTTTAATTTTTTATTAATTACATTCATTTTTAAAGTTGCTTTAAAATTTTCAGAAAAGCGATTTTTAAATATAATTTAATCCATCTACGTAATGCAGGATTCCAGATAATGCTATAATGTTTTTATTTAAAGTATGTACTTTTAAGTTTAGTTTAGTTTGGTTAATAGTTTATTAACCTAACTTAACTTAAAGGATATTCTTTGGTATAAACCGTGAACAAAATTGTTTTGGAGCCATTATATGAATCCTATTTTAAGAGAAAACGATTGTGTTGGTGTAAATTGGCGTAGAACAAGTTTTAAAAAGAAATAATGCACGTTGCTCTGTTTACCAGTAAACATTGGATTTGATGGTAACAAACAGAAAAGAAACGAAAACAACAAAGACAACTTCAACGAAAAAACTTTACTTGATAATGTTGAATAAACGAAAGCTAGACATACATATATATATATATATATATATATATATATATAATATGATTGTATGTGGATAGCGTTGTCGAACGTTGTGTGATTGTAGCGATATACATATGTATTTGTATAACTGAAAGCATACTTATAGACTGTTGATAGACACCGATTTTGCACTCTTATTCGTAATCTTTTTGCTCGGCTCAGTTCAATCAATCACCACAATGGTTTGTTTATATTTGCGAACAGCAATTAAAGATGCTATTTCTGCATGTATGGGAATGGAAGTGCTAAATTCAGAATCAAGTGATTGTATGCGCTTTTAGGGCGTTGCACTATACCTCTTTAATTGAATATTAACTCTTTATTGTATACTCTACAGTAACTATAATATAGTACAATAGTTTCAATAACTATAGTTATTAATTTTTTAAAAGAACATAAATTATCATATAAATTGCTTTTATCAAAATTTTTATACAATCGTGTGTAAAATGCATAAATAATATGGTTTTTCACGTTTGCCTGTAGAATACACTTTTGTACTCTTAAGTTTGAGAAACATTTCTAACAAAAACTTAGTATAGTTACAGATTTTTTTATTTCTTGACATGTGAATAGCAAAAACTTTTTTAAAAATATACTTTTTGAAAAATAATTTAGTTTATACGAAAAATGCCGAAACAAACAATAAAAAAGAGAAATTGCTAGGTTTTATAATTAATAATGCTTTGCGTCAAATAATTTTATTGAAGGTTCGAATAAACAAATAATAAAAAAAATTTTCTACACTGTTTGTGTTTTGGTTCTTTTTCTTTTTTTTCTTGGTATTCAGTTGAAAACTAGTACGTAAAACACTTGTATTACTATTGTATGTATGTATTATTTTTTTTTGAAAGCACATACACAGATCTTGTGTTTTGTTAAATGTTTCGAATACTACAAAGAGGAAAGGGTACAACTAGTTAAAGCTAGGGTTTTACTGCTTTTGTACACTTTCTGGTAAAGAATTTTTTGCAAAATTGTACAAATTCTGAAATACTCAATTGTACAGGCAAACTTGATCAACCATATTAATACTAAGAATATTTTTAGATTTTTTTTCTCTGAAACCAATTTTTACATGAAAATTGTCGAAAAAAAGAAGATTCGATTTAGCAATGATTGTCTGTGTGAAGATAAAATTTTAAACAAAATAATCACAAAAAATATATGACAACAAAATATATATATTCTTGATCAGTTTGACAAGACGAATCGATCTAGCCATGTCCGTCTGTCGGTCGGTCCGTCCGCCCGTCCGTCTGTTTGTTTTTTCGCAGTTTACTCGGTCAGTTTTGAAGATTTTAAGCTGAATCTCAGAACTTAAGCTTTTCTCTGTAACGACTAAAACAAGTATAAAAATGAAATTGCCACGCCCATTTTTAGGTATTACCCCCATACAAACTTTCCGCTCATTTTCGAATTTTTGTACGAAAATATGTATTATTTATGAATGTATTCACTCTAAATTGGATAAAAACACTTCTAATATCATCCAATGTCAAAACCAAGCAGCCAAGGTATAGCCTTCATACAAATATACCGCAACTGTTGGTCTTATTGAACAAAAAAATTTTATATTATTTATAATAAAAAAAGTATATTTAGTCTAGCCTATTTTCATGCTAGTCACAGCGAAATTTATGGGATTGATATGTTTTTTGTAAAAATGAAGCTGTAAACAATAATATGGTACCAAGATGGAATATAACTTAAAGTTATAGAAATTGGATACAGCGCAAGTCGTATTCGAGATCTTTCTTGACTGTTAAAGTGTTAAAACTGTTTTTTCTATTTAGCCTGACACCGTACGAAAAATATTTGTTTCAAATAAGCCAAAGTAAGCACTACCAACCCATTAATGTCTCAGCATATTAATGGTTTGTCAATCGTGTCAAAGGTTCTTAGTTCAAATTTCGATGAATCAAACAATTAAAATTGTATCGAGACCTAACCGCCACAAAAAGTAAACGACAAAATCGAAATTTTATTTACTACTTACAGGAGTTTTTTTTTTTAATTATTTCAAAATTCTTTTGAAATAATTAAACTTCATGAATGTGGTTTAAAGTAAACATTTTATGTTAAACAATTATTATAAACATTATTGGTTGTTGGAATCTTTATTAGATACCGCAGTGCATGAGATAGAGTGCGATACGCATCTTAGCAATAAAGGAAGCAATAGTTTTTTGTATGTGCATGCGTCAAGAAAGTCGTCGGTCCAGAAACACACCTTAATGTCGAACACAATTAGTTTGAGGTATTACAACATTATTAAATGAGACATCAGGACAATTTCCCTTTCATAGAGCAAAGGCAGAGTGCTGTAACTGGTTGCTGTTAACTGCAATATTCCAACGATTGGCCCATCTGTAAAAATTATTCAGGAACTCTGCAGCATCACTTTTGCTAGCTGAGCTAGCTATAAAAACAGTATTGCTGTATGAATAGCCGAAACAGACAGCATTCGAGCCAAAAATTTCCGATCAAATATTTTGAAAATGAAATTTAATGGAAGTGAACTAATTGTCCGGCTTTGAAACCATTATAATTACAGCGTACTTTCACTAAGAAGGAAGGTGATGAGTACGAGTCATTGCATTGAAGAGAATAACTAAGATCATTATACCAACTTCAGAAAAAAGCTTTAGCTACTCTTCCTTCAACTGCATCCTAACCAGGTGCTTTGGATGTTTTAATAAGTCTCTTAATTTAAAGACGCACTTCATCCGGTGTGATTGGAGATATTGGTTGTACCATAGGCAGTTCATCTTCTAGATACGACACCGTTTCAAGAATATCATTTGGACTAGCTTACTCAAAAGGCGTAAATTAGTTTTGCAATTCATTAGCAATATCTTCCATGATCTCTCCATCTGATCGACACAGTGAAACACAGCGAATAAGATCATCAACATATTCCTTCTTTGCTTCATACAACAATTTTGTAAGATCATCCTCAGCGCGTCGATATGTTCGCTTATCTAGCTTATTACGTGTGTGCATTGCTCTCTGGGTTTAAAAGAGGCCGGGATGGATAAGGAGAGATTGGAGATGGTTGTCGAATTATCGAGTAATCCATAGTAAATATTTCTCAGCAGCGTAATCAATATCAGTGGGACTTCTTAGTTCCATATTTAGAATAACAAGTAGCTCCAATCTGCGCTGAAATCGAGATATATTAGCTTTACGTGGAAAAGTCGAAATGGTGATAAGAGCTCAGTTCAAGCGATTCTGAAATACCGATGCGCTCTGACCATATCCAGCATATACTCCAAAGTCAGTTGCTGTTGGTGTGCGGTTGGATAACGTGTAGGAGACAAGTACCTGCAGATTGGAACTCGTAATATATATATATATATATATATGGTATATTTATATATGGTATATGGTATATATATATATATATATATTGGAACTCGTAATATATATATATATATATATATATATATATATATATATATATGGTATATATATATATGGTATATGGTATATATATATATATGTATAAATTGCGCTACAGCCGATTGTTAGCCTTGGCAGCACGCAAGGATTCGCACCAGTGCTTGTAATCTAGTGCTACAATATACCAGTTTGAGATACATATCTTGCGGATGTCCTCCAAGATCTGGTCCTCCGAACGTAGCGTCGGAGGTCCTCTGCCGCGCCCCTCCGATTTGATTTTCTTATTGCTTGTAAACTTTTCTTGTCGGGCTACCAGCCCAGGACACCCTTTATATAGCTCGTACAGATCATCGTTCGTGTGTATTTGGTTACCGAGACCAAAATAGCTACGGTTATCAAGAGTGATTCTTCGTTTAATTTCCTGACTGGTGTTGCTGTCGCTGTTTACATCTGAGGCCAGGTAGTCGAAGTTTTCTAAAGCCTCAAAGCTGAAGTTCTCTATCCTCAAAGACCGTCTATTTTGTGTAGATTGTCTGCGGGTGGATACCAAGTACTTCGTCTTGCTCTCGTTCACCGCATTTTTCTATGTCTGAGAAAGCCCCGGTTACCGTACGATCATTTTTGCCGATTGTTTCTATGTCGTCGGCATATGCGAGCAGCATAGTTCCTGTGTAGAAAATATTACCCGTCAGGTCAACGTTGGGGCATTGTTTCAGTATGTACTCCATCAGGAGATTGAGAAAGTCGCACGACAACGCATCGGACAACGCAAAGTGGTCGGAGAGATCTTTTCCGACCCTGACAACGCTTTGGGTGTTTATCAGCGTCATCATACAGAGGCGAACGTTATTTGCAGGAATACGAAGTCCAGTCAATGCTTTAAAAAATTTTGATCTGATTGGCGTGTCGAAAGCGGCTTTGAAATCGACAAATAAGTGGTGTGTGTCGATTTATTTTCTTTGGTCTTCTCCAGGATTTGGCGTAGTGTGAATATCGGGTAAAAGGTCGACTTCTTCGGCCTGAAAACACACTGGTACTGTCCAACCATACTTCCTACGTACGGTTTCAGTCTATTACACAAAATGCCGGAGAGGGTTTTATATGCAATTGCGCAAGAGTTGATGCATACATCCAATCAAATCTTCGCCGGCGGTCTTATAACTTCTAGGACCTCGTCATAGTCTGGTGGCTTCGCAGGGATCTTATCATCGGTCGGAGGGCTCAGATATTCGTCATATCCATTGGCGGTATTGTTCCCGTCATCGCTCCAAGTATGGTAAAGTGGCTCCTCAATAGCCTTAGTGAATCCTTGACATCTGTTACCATGTTTCCTTGTTCATCCTTGCAGAACAAAGCTCCTTGCTAATAACCTTCAGTCATATCATCTCAATCTCCTTCACTTCACACCTTTCCAGTTATCTTTTTTTCCGTATAGTTCCGTTTCTCCTCTCTCCGTTTCTCCCTATATCGCTCAACACCAGCCCGTGTTGCTCCCGCTTGCAGAGTTCGTTGTCGTGCTATATTCTTCTCTGCAGTAGCAATGCGACATTCCTCATCGTTCCTTGTCTGCTTTCGAGGTTTAGTGAAGCCAACAAGATCTTTGGCTGCTGTAGCTAGTGAGTTTGAGATATCTTTTATACAGTCGGAAGCCGGAGGATTCTCTCAGACTAGATGGGATACTCGTGTTGAGAAGGATGCGGCGGTCTGCTGTGACTTTAGCCTACCAACATCTATCTTGGTGGTGGCTGTCAGTATGACTCAGAAAATGGCTTATGTTGAGAAAAAGACGATTGTTGATAGTGTCACTGCGTCACATCACTACGTCGACGAGGAAGCTTAACTTTACTTTCTGCCGACATGGAAATTTTAATATTATATACCTCCTTATTGTTCATTGCTGGTACAATATCCAAAAAGAAAAGGTCAAACGGCAAACCATTCAATCGATATTTTGAGTTATGTGTATTAAGCACAGTATGTCCAAATGTTAACATCTGTTCCTTAACTATGGATGGGGTAGTAGCATGATGCAGGTTTCTTATTACCAAACGATAAATTTGCTCTTCCTTAAGCTAGTAGGAATGATAAGGAATGTTTTTAAGATTAATTATCGCCCGACAAGCGTCAGAATTTGCCGCCATGACTCTAACTACATTCGCTGTACCAGACTTAAGGTTATTGTCTTCAGGTGCAATAATACTATCTAAGGCATTTATTAATCCATTTATATCTAAAAATCCTTCAGTAACAATTGGTGGTGGTTTTGTTTTTTGTTGATGTTAAAAGAGCAAAACATTTTTGTATGGGAAAATTAGAAAATCAAATTCTTAAATAAACCGAATATGCATAAGGCATTGTTTTAATGGAATTTCATTTTACTTGCGTTGTTCACTTTCAAATGTAACCGATTTAGGACTTATCGGTTGGATATATATATATATATATATATATATATATATATATATATATGGCCAAAATAATAGGTACACTAGCACAACTTAATTTTATATTAATATATTTTAAGTTTTATTGAATATAATTATAAAAATTGTTTATTTGTTTCATTGTACTAACAAGATAAAGCCTTAAAGCACCGAAAACATCGATAAAAATAAAGAACAAAAATAAAAAATTCATTTTACTCAAAACGTTAAACTCAATCAAAATGGTTGGACAAAATATTAAGTACCCAAAACACATTTAATTTACAACTTATATTCATCTTAAAAACCCTAACAAATATATATCTGAAAGGTTACCTTTAATTTGATACCATAAAATGTATAGCTAGAGTAATTTTACACATTTCTTTTAAGGAATGCAATGCTTTTTATTTAATATTTTTCGAGCTGTATATATATATATACAGCTGCGGAAAAAAAATAGCACCAAACGAATTTTCAAAATAAAATAAAGCGATTCAAGCTTTATTAAGAAAACTATAAAAGATTTGATAATGTTTTATACATGATTTTATAGGTGGAAATGTCTATTTTAATTTCCATCCCATAATACCAATTTATATAAATTTATAACGATTTTGTGAAATATTATGTCTTTAAACCCAATTTTAAGGCAAGCCGACCCAAGCCATCGCCAAGAATAATTTGGACCTGGCACCAAGTGATTACCATCTTATCCGGGCCATGCAAAACGCTCTTGGTGGTACTACGTTGGCCTCAAAAAAGGCTTGCGAAAACTGGTTGTCTGAGTTTTTTGCAAATAGGGAGGGGGTTTCATAAAGGGGGGCATAATGAAGTTGCCTTCTAAATGGCAACAAGTTTGCGAACAAAACCGTGCATATTTGACTTAAATTGGATGATTCTACGAATGTTAAATAAAGCGTCAAAATTCGATCACAGACACGACATTACTTATTGAACAACCCAATATATATATATATATATATATATATATATATATATATATATATATATATATATATAAAGGGATTTTGAACACAATATTGGGGTTTATAAAAGAAGCATATACAATTGTGTTGTTATATATATAAATATATATATATGTATATATATATATATATATATATGTATATATATATATATATATATATATATATATATATATGTATAATAAGTTTGGTACCTTTTTATGGGAAAGTTTTATTTATCAGTTTGTTGCATAGCTTAATGTATCAAAGTGAACCGCAGTATTATTTTCGTGAACACAACTGTGTATGCTTCTTTTATAAACCCCAATATTGTGTTCAAAATCCCTTTCCCTAAGCAAATTATTGAAAGATCCGTATGACAAGTATTTGAGCTTTGGTTGCACCGAAATCACGTTTTTCCTTGTTATAATATGATTTGCTCTTACGCCCAATAAATTCTATATTTGCTTGTATGTATGTCGCTTACTTTTTTTGCGATAACTAAAAAGGTTAGTGTCGCCTTTAATTAAATTGAAATTGATATAACTCAGATATGGTTGATATTACAGTTTTAATATTTGAAGTGCTGGCGTGTGAGACATTTAGCTTATGCTTTTTCGCAATCAGGGTTTGGTATAACTTTTATAGCAACAGTATAATTTTTATGAAATGAATTGAATTCCATTTGTATAGACCTAAACGAGGTTGTTTTTTAATGTATACTTCGGAAAATTACAAATTGGTTATAGTTTTTTAAGTCGAAAAGTTTTTGAAATTGGTCTGTTTTTTCGTGCTTTTACTTTAAGGCCTAAAAATCAATGGGACACGACAAGAGCGTGCCCAGCCCATTTCCTATTTTTTGAAGTAACAACTCTTTCGTGTAGCTTTTTTTACAATAAATAAATTTTAACCTTTCGAAAATGCTTGGATGTAAAAGTTCCCCAAAAAATTCAAAAGTTTTTATAAAAAAAAACTTTTCCTTTAGGGGGTGGACCCTCACACACATCTGAAAGAAAACCATCTGAAAATTCAATGAACTAAATTGTTGTAAAATCCACCATATTCGCTTTTCAGATATACAATTGCTGCTTCTAAATCTGTTCATGCATTCTAATCTTATATTAAAAAATAGAAGCCAAGGAAGATTCGAGTGAATCATCCATTATTGTATTACGACTATCGAACCCAATATAAGCCTTTATTTGAATATATATACATATATATATTAGGGTGTCCCAGGCTACAAAAAGGGAATTTTTTTTCGGAATTTCAATACGCATACCCTTAATTTTTTTTCCATTTGACTCTAAAAACTTAAATATAAAATATTATTGAGATCGGATGTCATTAACCCGTGCCGACTTGATGTCAAACTTTAAGTTTAAAAGTTAGTATGAAAGCTATAGGCTTACAATAGAGAAAAGTTTAATTGAATTTTTAGATTAATTAAATAAATAAAAATAAAACACATATTTCGTATTTATTTTCTTTTTATTATAAAAGGGACATCAATCATTGAATTTTCTTTTCAAAGTTTGCTTTTTACAGTCGGGATATACCTGTCTGTGTTCTTGTACGCAACGTAATAAAAATTGTTTTTGCTCCTCTTGAACGGTGATCAAACCATGGAAGTCTTGCATTAACTTAACCGCTCTTTCTGCCGTATCATTAACTGCTTTCAGTCCTAGCAGCTTCCTTTTAGCCTGTAGAAACGAATCATCATTTGACCACGAAGAGGGGCACTTGTTCAGAAAACTGTCGTCAATCTGGAGTCGATTAAACAGAAACTTGCTTTTGACAGAGACGAAGTCATCAATGTTTTTCTCTGAAATTAAAACAGATAGATCAGTTATCAATTATACCTATTAGCAAACTCAGTAAAAGAACAAAATCAAAGCTTAATTAACGTACCAAAAAGTGGTCCACAGAGTTCTTCTTTGGATGCAATGTAACGTTTATTGTGGGCTGTTGGGTTTTCTCTAGTTAAGTTAGCAATCATTTTTTCTTTAGTTTCTAGATCGACATCATCATCAAATAAAGCCAAAATAGATACTTCATCTGTCAAATACCACAAATGCTGGCAAAACTTCTGCAAAGCTGCTTTTGAAATGCTTTTGTCTATTGTTTCGTAATTTTTCATGGCCTTCAAAAAACACAAATCCTGATATGGCGCCTTTACTGCTAAAATACATTGGAGCCAGGGTTTTACGTAGGATGTCACGATGAACAGACATACGTCTAACAGAGCTGCCTTATCCTTGTTTGAAATTCTGAATTGAGAGCTAAGTAACGATATTTTTAATGAATAAATGGCTCTCGCCATCCATCGAGCCTGGTGCATAGCACCTGGAGGCCGAATCTTCAATTTGTTCTCTGAATCTCCGCCAAGAAATATAATTGAAAGCTCAATTAATTCGCGATAGTCAGCTCTAACGATTTCTTTGGTTAATTCAGTTCTGTAGAATTCTAGCAGTTTGTCAATTTTCGAAACATTAAAACAAGATAGCTTTTCTGTACAGCTTTGTATTTTCTCGGGATCGATATTTTTCCAGTATTCTCGAAATTTCTTGAATAATGGGATGTCTGGGCTTGTAGTTACTTGACTGATTTTCGCTTCAAACACGCCTTTAAGTACTAATTCGTAAACGTGATGACGGCAAGCAAAAATAAGCACTTCTCTACCCAGTTTTTGTTCGAGAAGCACACATGCTCCATTTATGCGGCCTGTGTTAGAAGCAGTAGTATCACAACAGAGAATCTGCACTTTGTCTTCAAAGTTCCAGTTCGTAATAGCATCCCAAACTGCGTCTGCCTGTTCCCTTCCTGTCGAGCTATCCAATTTAGGAACAGCAATAATTTGTTCTTTATTATCGTATGTAATAACTATCGGTAAGCGTTCTTCTTTACTTTTACGTGAATCTAAAGCTGGCAACAGTTTTCCGTCCCAGTGGACAGTTACCGTGTCCGGGACCTTGTTTTGAAAATCAATTTTTATAGCTTCAGCCCGTTCTTTTCGCATTTCCGTACGAACTCTATGGATGGAGGACTTGCTTATAGGGAATTCATCCATATTCTGCCCCAGAGCCTCAATAGTAGCTTCAATTATAAAGACAGAATCCCTCACACTTAACTGACACCTGTCTAATGCGGCAACTAACTTGGGAGTTATGATATTTTTCCGCATAGAAGTTTTATCGGACTGAGAGGAGGCTTCTCTTGCGCTGGGTCTATTTTCTTCTAATTCTATTATTTCAGAATCAGAAGATGACTTTTCTAGTGGTGGTTCGCAAGATGATGTTGATGGTGCTAATGATGAAAAATATTTAGCACGTCGCTTTTCCTCCTCGATGATTCTAAGGCGCGTCCTTTTCTCTTTGTTTGTTGGTTTTTTGTCCACTCCGGCTAAATAACCAGGCCGACCTGGTTCTCTTTGGTGCAGCAAGAAGATCTTATCTTCATTTATTTTAATCAATTGAAGAGCATCGGCATGTGCGATGTCAAACAAATTGTTTAAATTTGAAACAAACTCCTGTCGACGCTGTTCAAACACATCTTGAGTTTTTTTCGCATTTTTTTGCAATTCTCTCCAAACTTGGTATAAGTTAACTAGTTTCTTAACACAGTTAGGTATTGATCTGGTCGGTATACGTGCCTTTTCCCAATAAATAATACACTCACGAATTGTGAGATTTGCACTTTCATTGACACTTAAGTTCACTTCACGAATATTATAGAACAAAACTGCCAGTACTTGCCCGTTAGACGGAAGTTTAGAACCAATGATTTGATGTTTTACGTCCCCTATTAAAAATATCTCCTTTTTGGAACTTCGTAACTCCACTGACATGTTGAATAAACGAAAACAACGCGATTACTAATAAAACAAAGCAATCAATGCGACAGTTCGCGCGCGCCGTACTATACAAGTACCGACAGGTTTCCGCGCAACTCGGCACAGGTTGCCGTGATTATAAATAGACGAAACTTCATTTTTAGATGTTTTAAGACCATTCAAACAAAATAAGAGGGTATGCGTTAAAAAAAAAAACACTTTAATTTTTTTGGGACACTCTAATATATATATATTAATTTATTTTCTTTTTAGGCATGCGAATGACAATGTCCACCAATTCGACCATGAGTCCACGTATTCATCGTAAAGGTTTTCGCATTCCATTGAAGCGACAACCAGGCAAAGCATTGCCTGGAAAGTTGCATACCATTTCTAGGGTGAGTACAAATTATTTTTTTTGGCTTAGTAAAAAACACCGATGGGAACTTCTACCGAACAGGAGTGCGCATATGCTGCATGTATGTGACTCTTGAATGGTTGCTTACGGTTTCCATAGTATAAGCTAATATCAACATTGTATTTTAACATTTAGCAAGACCTGTCACAAGTTTTCCTTATTATGTATGAACTTAAAAATAGTATAAAAGCGACTTGTTTCTACAAAACTTTGATTGAATTTACTCTTTATTTAAAAATGAATTGTTTTTCTCATTGACTGTATGTTTGCCAAAATTGTCAAAAATTCATTTTTAATTACTTCAGCTCGACATAACATCCGTTTTTCTTGCTTTTGATTTTAAGTCTTGCAAAAAATCAATCGTTTGCTAATACAATGTAATTTTTTTTTTATATTAAAGAATTAATACACTGCTTTTGGTTTCAAGCTTTGTTCTATAAATTAAAGTGTGGATTCACATGCGCTTTATGAGAAATAGTTTCTTGACAATGGCTCTAAACGATTGGGTAACTACCATCGACAGTGGTGGATAATCAAAGGATCTTTCGCGCGCTTACTTAAATATATGTTTAACACGTTCTTTGGTTAAATAAAGCAACCCCTTCGCTCTATCCACTCTAAGTTTAGTATGACTTTACTAAACTTTATTTTTTATATCCATCACACAAAATGTGAATTAGGTATTATTAGTTCGTCATAATGTTTGTAACGCATTAAGGGGGAATTCTTAGTTGAGAGGCTGTTTTTTTGAACCCTTTTTGAAAAAATGTAATTTGAAAACGTAAAAAGTTGTTTGAATTCTGTTTTTTTTTTCTTCTTCTTTGGTACGAGGTTTGTTCAAAAAGTTCTCTTCCGTGAAACTAGGGCGTCAAAATAAAGGTATGCTGCTAGTGGCCACGAAAACTCGACTTCGGATCATTTGAAAAGGAAGAAGTTAACGGCGTTAGATTCAGTATAGATGTAATTCTGGTCCGTACCTCAATCATAATTTTGTTTTTTTTATATCAAAATTGGTTCAGTAGAATATAATTGGCAATATAATTAGCAATTATATAATCAGCGCTTCGAAAATTGAATTGATTGGTTCCTGACCTTCTTATATAGTGGTGCATACGTATGTTTAGTAAGCAAATCTCATTTTTGCGAAAACATTGCTCGACAAAAAAGGTGATATCTCCTAAAGTATTTTGAATTTCAAAAAAACCCTTTCAGGACGATATTCTCAAATATCCAAGCTATAAAATTATACGACAAAAAAATCGAAAAAAATTTTTGCCAACCAAGAAAAGCCCCTTAAAACTTACGCCCATTTTCGAGTGTTTCAATATATGACAACAGATTACACTGGGCGACGAAAAAACAAAAATTGAAATTGGTCGGAGGTCAAAAAGTAGAGGTTGTAGGTCTGATTGAGTAAAAAAAATAATTCGGGAGACCCCAAAATCTGGATTTATGGTCAAAAAACTGATTTTTCCCTTTTTTTTCATTTATAAGGCTATAACATTTATGGGACTATACTCAGTCTATTACGAAACGAATTTTTCTTCAACTGTTTAAAAAAAAAACGGTTGGTGTTTCGGGGACGGTACTCTATCACTTCGAACCGCGGAAGAATAGTTTCGACGATTCAGAGCCGGTGAAATCGACACCATGGATAAACCAGCCGGCGGAAGACCTGTGACGACGAATACCGATCAAATCATGGAAAGCATCGAGTTAGACCGGCATTTGACATCTCGTGACAAAGCCCAGAAGATGAGAGTTAGTCACCATTTTAAATTACCTGCAGAAGGCTGGATACAAAAAAAAACTTAATGTTTGGGTGCCGCATGGACGTTCGCCATAGACAGGAACAGGTGGTTATTACTTGGCGATATGTTCGGGCTATATGGTGGATACGATAAAACTTCCTATCCGAGCTCCCTTAGCTTCCATATAGCCCGGACGTAGCGCCAAGTGATTACCACCTGTTCCTGTCCATGGCGAACGCCCTTGGTGGTGTAAAGTTGGCCTGAAAAGAGGAAACAGATGGAAACAGATTATCGAACAAAACGGCGCATATTTGAACTAAATCCGATCACTGTAACACTTTTTATAAAGCATCGAATAAAGAGCAAAAAAGCTTATATATCTGCTCCACTGATGGTCATGCGTTTATTATCTATAATGCTGTAAGATATTTTAAACTTTGTGTGACAGGTATTTAGACTTCAGTTGCATCAAAGACAAACTTTTTCCTTGCACTCTTTCAAGAAATATTTTCAGATCTTGCATTTGATTGTTTTGATTTGGCGTGGATTTTGCTCAATTATCTTGTTCGCTTTCCGGTGATGTTGAGGTTTTCGGACCACCATAGCTTTTGGTAATGCTACGGGTTTCATTACAACAATTTATGGTGGTTTGGTGATACACAAATATTTAATTCACTTTAAGGTTGTTGAGCCCTTTAACAATAGCTGGTTCTTATTTTTAAGCCAAATGTAATGCAATCACTCTATTAGGCTTGCATTTAAGTATAAATAATTTTATTTCTTTAAATGAATAGAAAATTTAAAAAAAAAATATTTTGTTTTTTACAATTATACAAATGTATAAATTTGCTAAAAAAAAAAAAATAGTGTGAACAAATATCGATAAAGTTGAAAAACTTAGAAAAAAACAACATATTTCGTTTGCCTCGAAAATACAAACAGGTAGGATCGGAAATGTCATTACATTATACAATATATACTGCTCGAAACGTTTTTCTTTTGAAACATTTTGAAAAGTAAAAAATTGGTATGAAATTTACTGAGTTAAATAGTGAGCTTAAAAAAGAGGAATAAATCAAGTTTTTACCCTTGATCCACATTTTGGTCGACCCTCAAAAATTCTAATAAGTATACAGTTTTTTTTTTCACTCGACCGGAAGTACAATATCTATTATAAAATTTTTAATTGTTTTTTTTTTTTTTTTTTTTTTTTTGTCACCCACACTGGAGTGAGTCTTTTTTTCTTCTTGTTATTCGGAAAGCAAGTACTTTAAAAAGTAATCGGCCACATTTATCTTATTATAAATAGTCGGTTTGAGAATTGATATAGACAAGCATTTTTTTTTATTATTTTTATTTCTAGCTAGCCTCGATTATGATCGAAAACAAATTTTTTTGAGTTTTTTAATCAAATATATAAAAAATAATTGTTTTTTTCACCTGTGTTATTATTCGTATATATTTATATTATACGAGGTGTGTACAGTAAATTAGAGCAAGCCTTGCCCGCATAACCTGGCCGAAAGTCAAAAAAATTTAATAAATTTTCACTATATATATTAAATATTGTTGATAGGGGTCTACTGAGCATAGTTATAAAAAAACAATATGGTTTCTATGTACAATTAGGTAAATTAGCAGATCAAAGTTGCTGTTGTTGGAAATTTACTTGCAACGTTTTGTAACCTCAAGTTTTAGCCCTTTGTTAAAATACTTATGATTTCCGAAAAATATCAGTTTTTAAGTATTTCTTTTTTGTAATTGTAATGAAAGGTATATGAAACGTGTTCATTATGTTAATTTTCTCCAAAG
This sequence comes from Leucophenga varia, assembly GCA_018903435.1. Lineage (NCBI taxonomy): Eukaryota > Metazoa > Arthropoda > Insecta > Diptera > Drosophilidae > Leucophenga > Leucophenga varia. The sequence continues at coordinate 83,258 of JAEIFJ010001187.1, read as the reverse complement.
AAGTGTGCGGTTTTTAAAAATTGATGCCAAATATATTCGTTCATGACGATTTTTCACGTATTTAAATATCACAGTAAATAGTGAAAAAAGTTGTGACCATGGTCGAGATGAGCTGTCTACCTTATTGTTTTAAAAAAATGGAAGTACTTTTTACCAATTTCAATCGAAGTTAGTTGCCACCAGCCGCCACAGCAGTTTTTATTTGATGTTTTTTTGTGGCAGCGCACCGCTCCAGCCCCATTTTATGCCCAGCCTGCCTTATTCATAGTTGATTTCAATGTCATCGTTTAGATGCCATATGCGTTATATAAAAAAATATCGGTAAACTTTTCACGGAAATCTTCTAGGGTAAACACAATGACAGATATTATGCATTGGCTACTTGTATCCTCGGATCCTCTCATTTCTAGTCTACGTTCAGACCCTCTAAAGAGAAATAGTAAGTTATCGTCAGCTGCTATTATATTATTATTAGCATCAGAAAATGCGAATATTGGTTCGGCATCATCAGACGACTGCGAGTCTGACAGCGAATTGTATTGACTCTTTAATACAAGATTTATTTATGATAAGAAATATAGTAATATTTTAACGTTTTGTTATAAAATTTGAAAAAATTTATGTTATTCTGAATTAGATTGTACTTTATCTTGCCCCAAACTTCCTTAAACAAGATTGATTCGGAATCCTTTCATTTTTAGAGGATTTCAAAAAACATGACGGCCATTCTGGATCTGGATCTGATATTTTAAAATTTTGGAAAAGTAATGTGAAATATGAAATCAGCGACTCCAAGAACATAAGTGCCAAAAGTTTAGTCAAAATCCTTTCATTTTTCGAAAAACATGACGGCCATTTTGGATAAGCCATTTTGACTTTAAAAAAGTTATGTAAAATATGAAATCAGCGACCACAAAAACATAAGTACTTAAGGTTTGCTCAAAATCGTTTCATTTTTATAGGATTTTCGAAAAAGATGACTGCTATTTTTTAACTGCCATTTTGGATTTTTTAAAAGTAATGTAAAAGAAAAGATCAGCGACCTAAAAAACATAATTACCCAAGGTTTAGTCCGAATCCTTTGATTTTTAGACTTTTGGCAAGGTTTTTCGTGAAATCGGCCACTGTACAATGCTTCGATCTGTCCGTTTTTATTTTTTAGCCAGTCTGATTTTACCGTTTTGCAGGAGAGCACTTTCTAAGATTAAAATAATTTGAAATTGTATGCAAAAGTGAGATTAAGCAAAAAATTATTTGTCTATATCTTCCTGATTTTGCATGCAAGTACTTTTCGTTATGGAGATTAGCGTAGTATTCTTATCTCAATTTTTGCTTAAGTCGACTTAAGCACTTTTCCTTTTCACCACAGATATAGTATATTGGCAATACCAAAAATATATACTTTATCACATTCTTTTACCTACACATTATATACTGCCTTTTTCATCTATGCTTTTAATCCTAACATCTAAACTTAATCCCTCATTAAAATTTTTACACAAAAGAAACAAAGAAAAAAAGCACAAAATTCTTTTTGTATTTCATTTTAAGACGTAAACCCCTTACAAACAAACTTTTGTTTTAAAATGCCTAAAGCAAATTTTAAAAAATCTACCTATAATGCATGATCTTGAGATACCAACATACCAGCCATCGGTCCTATTTATATAATAATAACACAAGTTTACAATGAAATTCGACCTTCATTTCTCATGCTAAATTATCTGCTAAGTCCGAATATGATAATTATAAGTAGATCAGTTTTGATGTAAATTTTACTTTTGCTATCAAGGGCTATTGAACATAGTTTAAAGATATTAAACATCGCTGGGAATAGTTCCCCATGCTTACCTGGCTAAACCCTTTAATAGATATCTAAACGTCACCAGCAGCCGGTGTCACATCCTTTCATTTATTAAAAACAAATTATTGGTAAAATGCGTCGATCATAATTTTGATATAAGATATGTAAATATGATTACCAAAACTACATTCATACACTTCTAAGAGTCAAAAATCTCGGTTATTAATTAATTGATCATTTTTCATAATAACCATACATTTTAATGTTTTTTCACAGCTATTTTGGGTAGACCCCGACCACTTGGAAACTGTTGTACGTTACAAACTTTTACATTCGCTCTAGGTTTTTTTATTTATTTTTTTTTTTCAAAAAATCGAAAGTCACTAGAATTTAGTCATAATTGAACTTGTATATTACTTATATATCACTTGTATATTATTTATATATTAATTATATATTATTTATATATTATTTATATATATTATTTATATAATTTATATATTATTTATATATTATTTATATAAAATTTATAACTTTACTTTGAGTTTAAAAGGTAAAATACCATTGGAGGTCCCAAGATGAAATTTACAGGACCGTTTACATGTTGTTTTTTAAAATCCAAATTTGGTTGATTAGAACCAAAGCTCTGGTAGTTTAAACAAAAATTTCAAAATATTTTTTTTCTAATTATCAAAAATTAGAAAACATTTTTTATGGAGTTGTTCTTCTTCACCCCAAAAGTAATAAATCCGAAAAAGTATATCCAAATCCCAACATGTCATGAAAATTAGTGTGAAAAGTATACATCCACCAACGGATAAAAGGATGGACAGGTGAAGCAATCTTTATCAAATAACCTTCGCTTACATACTTTCTTAAATACTCGTTTCTGTTTTCTTCAATACACGCAAATGGGAAACTATAGAAAAAAAGTGTAGAATTCTAGACATAAACTATTGTTTTTTTTATTTTTTAATGGAATTGTAATACTTAACACTCAAATATTGTGAAAGATTTAGCTTTGTTCGTCCATCAGTGTTTTTCTACATAGTTTATTTGCCTAGTTTTGAAGATATTAAGTTGAAATTGGAAACTTGAACTTTTCTTAAACGTATATTGGACATAAAGTGTTCTTATGTCAACCCATGTATACATTACTGACTAGATTAGTATTGGACCAATTAGTTAAGGTATGTAGCCACCATATAAACATACCACTTTCTTTAAGAATTTTTCTTAAAATTTGTATTTTTGGTTCTAAATTAGAGCCCCAACAAAGTGTCAAAACTTGAGATGTATCCAACATATGAAATACGTTTGTATAGTGGCTGTATCGAGCACAATGCAAAACGATATAAAATGGTCTCACATTTCAGCACCCTAAATATTAAAACTGAAATATTGGTTGTTAAAATCGTTCTGAGCTGCTGCTATTTCAAACGCAAGCGACTCTCATCTTCTTGAGTTACCAAGAAAAAAACGTGAAACTAAAGTTTTAATACACATCACATTAAATATCAATCCACTTTCGATGAATTAGAAGGGATTGATGATCAAATATATAAGTTGTCATTTATATTAAAAAGCTTATAAGACATTTCATGTAAAGTATACCAGGCTATGTAAATTTTTTTGTTTTACTTTAATATATTGTAATTTCTCTAAAATTTAAAATTAAAATAATATAAAATATGGTTCGGATAGGATTATTTCTGCGCTTTTCGGTGGTCTAATCGATTTTTTAAATAAATTAAAATTAGTATATCGAAATCGACGTAGTTTTTTCAACCTTTTTTATTTAAAAAGAAAGCTGAGGTCTTGTATTTCAAAAAAGTTAAGATAAAACAAGAAAAAACGTTAACTTCGGTAGAACCGAAGCTTTAATACCCGTCACACGAATCTTTTAAGAGTTTATGTGTAATCATAAGTGGTCACCCAAGTTTACACACAATATTTGTTTCAAATTTTAAGCTAAAAATACAGATGTAACAATAATTTTCTCTAAAATATATGAAAATGGGGCGTAAGTTTGTATGGAAGCCACACCAAAAAAAATGGGCGTGGCACCTTGACATTAGAGGACATAGGAAGTGTTTTTACCCAATTTGGAGTGAATACATGAATAAATAATTACCATTTTCAAACAAAAATTCGAAAATGAGCGGAAAGTTTATACGGGGGCTACACCTAAAAATGGGCGTGGCACCTTGGTTTTGACATTGGATGACAAAGGAAGTGTTTTTACATTACATACATCATAAAAAATTACTATTTTTATACAAACAAGGAAAAACGTTAACTTCTGTGGAACCGAAGCTGAAATACCCGTTACACAAAACTTTTGATAGTTTATATGTTCACTAGGCGCTTAGATTGAATTTCACGATGAATTTGATCAAATTTGTATGGAGGCTTTTTGTAATATTAGCCCGATCTTTACCATATCGATGGAGTTGACATTAGAATTGATTTTACCAAATTTTAATTGAATTCATTCAGAATAAATAAATGTTTTCATACAAAAATTCGAAAATGTGCGGTAAATTTGTATAGGGGCTATACCTAAAAATGGGCATGGGGTCTTGGTTTTGACCCTGGATGACTAAAGAAATGTTTTCTCCCAATTGGGAGCGAGTACGTTCATAAATAATAACTATTTTTAAACAAAAAAAAAATGGGCGTGGCACTCTCATTTTCGAACTTAACCTAGTCGTTGCCGAGAAAAGCTTAAGTTTAAAATTTCAGTTCAATATCTTTGAAACTAAGCGAACGAATCGCATAGCAACAAACAGACGGACAGACAGACGGACATGGCTAGATCGATTCGTCTCATCGAGCTGATCAAGAATATATATACTTTATGGGGTCTCCGATGCCTTCTACAATGCGTTACAAACTTTTGGACAAACTGAATATACCCGTTTACACTATGTGTAACGGGTATAAAAATGGGATGAGCACTCTCTAGGGGTCAAATTTAACTATATTTTCTTCAGCGCTTTGCTCAATTGGGAATTTCGGGAATTCTCTTCAATATCTTTGAAAGCCATGCTGACTATTTGTGGATTTTTGCTGTAAGAAAAAATTGCTCTTCAAATCGACGTATGGGTACTTGAGTAGAATATACTCCATCGGGAGATTGAAGATGTCGCACGTCAAATCGTTGCCTTGTCTGAAGCCTCTCTTGGTGTCAAAGGGGTTGGAGAGATTTTTACCGACTCTGACAACGCTTTGGGTGTTTGTCAGTGTCATCATATAGAGGGGGGAACGATTTTTGAAGAGATACGAAGTTCAGTGCTTTAAGGAACTTTGATCTTATTGGCGTGTCGAAAGCGGCCTTGAAGTCGACAAATAGGTGGTGTGTGTCAATTTGCTTTTCTTTGGTTTTCTCCAGGATCTGGCGTAGAATAAGAATTTTACATGCGATTGGTATGAGAATTACATCGGGATAGTTTGCGCAGATTGCGGGGTCTCCTTTTTTGAGGATTGGACAGAACACACTTATGTTTCAATCACTGGGCATGCATTCACCAGTCAATATTTTGCATAAGAGTTGCTGCATACATCAAACCAACTTTTCGCCGCCGGTCTTAAAAAACTCTGAGGAACAAAGCGATAGGCGCCGCTTTGTTATTTTTAAGCGTTTGTATAGTTTCTAACACCTCGACATAGTCTGGTGGAGGGTCACCATCAGTTGGGGGAACCAGATATTCATCTTCTCCGCTGGCGACATTGTTCTCGGCCTCACTCACAAGTAGGATAGAGAACTGGTTCCTGTATAACATAAGTGACTACTAAACATCAGTCGGCTTTTCCGGCTTCAAGACACTCATTAGGCCCCGGGTCAAAAATTTTTCAAATCATGTCTCTCACCTGAAATCTAAAAAAGAAACCAAAATAAACAATTGGTCAAAAAATCTATTTTGGGTCCACCACTGGGTCCCAGGTCCATATTTCGGAAATCCCTTGACAATGCCAAAAATATTTGCTAACCATCTATCAAATGCTTAGTTTCAAGTCTCTACGTCTATTTATCTTCTCCGGTTTCAAAACGATAAAAAAAATGAAATCAGGTTTCATACTTACCAATTGAACGGTAAAAGATCTTTTAGAGTAGTTTTCACGCTACACCCATCGCTGAAATCAACGAATGTCTAGCTAACCATGGTCATTCGGTTAGAAATATTTCAATTGTTAAAAGTAGCGTCACCAAAAATCCTATATCGATCTCTTTTTATAGATCTAATGAAAACAATAAAGAAATCTACAAGCTACGACATATGAATAATGCGATCATTACCGTTGAACCACCTAAAAGTTTAATGAAACTGTACAATGCTTTCGGTGTAAGGAACTTGGCCATACGAAACGATATTGTAAAAAAGCGTTTCGCTGCGTAAAATGTGGCCTTCACCACTACAGTGTGTACATTGCCTACAAAGCCACACTGCAAGCTACAAGGCATGCAGAATTTATCAGGATTTAATAAAGAAAACTTGTTAAATTCCAGTAATGTCCAGTCAAATTCCTGTTAATATACCAAAACGTCAACAAAAAAATAAAACAAAGTTTATCTCATATGGTGAAGCCGTGAAATCTCATGAAGATAAAACAAATAATAGTTAGCAACAATATTGAAGGGGCCATTCAAAGGTGAAAATGTCCTCATTCCTCGAATTTCCATAATTCCAACCGGTACACCTTTTCAATTTAAGAGATTCCAGTTTCCAATTCGATTGGCATTCGCAATAATAATGGCTTAGATTTAGGTGCGAATCGCTTCTCCCACGGACAATTTTATGTTGCGTGTTCCCGTGTAGGTGAACCAGATAGCCTCTACATTTATGCCGAGAACGAAAAAACAAAGAACATTGTATACCCAAGTGTTACAAAATTAAATGAATATGTAACTTATGCTTAGATTATTCATTTTTTATGCATGCAACCACAATTTGCCACAGTGAAGCGTGTCAGGGTACAGCTAGTATTTTAATATATTTCTAATGTCTTATGTTTTTTTGTTGTTGACTGAAAACACGCGTGCCTCATTAAAAACTGTCGCTATGGTCTCAAAATATGACATAGATGTCAGTTAAGGTGCTACCAACTTAAAAACAAAAAATGGCACGATTCTTAATGCCCGGTAAATTTAAAACGATTTGTCTTACTACTTTTTCATGATCAATTTGTTGTTGCACATTTCTCATAGTGTGAAAGGTATATTCATTTTATCTCAAAGTTTGTAACGCATTGAAGGAGACGTCGTAGACCCCATAAAGTATATATATTCTTGATAGCCTCAATGAGGTTAGACGATCTAGCCATGTCTATCTGTCTGTTGTTTTTTTCAACGCAATTTTCTCGAAAACTACTGGAAATTTTTAGCTTTATTTGAAAGTTAAGCTTTTCTCGACTAGGTCAAGTTTGAATATGAAATTGCGCCCATTTTTAGGCATAGCAACCCTTCAAAATAACCGCCCATTTTCGAATTTTTGTATGAAAATTGGTATTTATGCATATATGCACTCCAATATGGGTAATGTCATCCAATGTCAAAACAAATGTGTCACGCCTATTTATAGGTTCACCAGGTGACTAAATTACATTTCACGATGAATTTCGTCAAATTCGTATGGAGGCTTTATGTTATATTAGCCCGATCCTTACCAATCCCTAGTGTTCACTTAGGCGGACATTTGCTGCGTTTGAAAGATGAGACCTGTTCCTTTCTAATGTTATCAACGTTCAATAGATGGCGTTACGTGTTCCATGATTTAAACAAAAAGACCCTTTATTTATTGAACATACTGTGTATATGTGCGCAGTTATCAGTGTGTCTGTTTTTATCTATATATATAAAAATGCTCTGTTCGTTTATACGAGGCTTATAGACTTGAAAAGTTCTGAACCGTTTAAGCCTAAATTTTGACACAACATGTGTTGAGGTTCGGACTCGGTTTTTATCTACTTTTTATGTTGATAACATATCTGTGTTTGCAAATATATCAGTTCTTTGGCGTTTCCGTGTGCCCCTACTGGTGCGCCACCTGCAGGCCGTCAGCTGCCCCTACTGCTGCGCCACCTGCCGGCTGTCAGCACTAATGCATGATAAACTGTACAGAAATTTAAAACAAAACACTGTATGTGTGTGAGAAAAAAGGGAACACTGCTTCTCATAGTTCTAGGTTAAGAACTATGACAGATGGAATGAAAAGTGGTATCATAAAAAATTTTCGTCTTTGAAAGGCAAAAAAAGTTTTATCACTTTAATGGTTTTTAGAGTTCTATGGTGAAAACTTTTAATAAAATACTAATAAACGAAGTCATGCCACCCAAGAGGTCGAATTTGGGTCGTCGCGCTCGCCGCGCAGAAACACGAAGACGGGAGGTTTTGAATATAACTGAGGGAGAGCGGGATTCGATTTGAGAGACTGAGCGGCTGAGAATAATGCAGATGTACAACGCGGAATCTGCAGAAAGAAAATACATATAAGTCAATAGACACCATTGTGGAATTAGAGGAAGTCGTCAATTACCCAACGGAATTTTTAAATTCACTCGATCTGCCGGGGGCTGCCACCACACATACTGAAATTGAAGATAGGTGTGCCAATTATCCTGTTGCGGAACATCAATCAACCGAAACTCTGCAACGGCACGCAACTCGCAGTCAAGCAATTGATAAACAATGTAGTGGAAGCAACAAAATTGACGTGGCCATTCAAAGGTGAAGATGTACTCATTCCTCGAATTCCCATAATTTCAACCGATACACCTCTTCAATTTAAGAGATTGCAGTTTCCAATTCGATTGGCATTCGCAATAACAATCAATAAAGCTCAGGGCCAATCTTTGCAATTTTGTAGTTTAGATTTAGGTGCGAATTGCTTCTCAAACGGATAACTATATCTTACGTGTTCCCGTGTAGGTGAACCAGATAGCCTCTACATTTATGCCGAGAACGGATAAACAAAGAACATGAAACCACAATATGCCACAGCGAAACGTGGCAGGGTACAGCTAGTAATAAATAATTTGTATTTTATTATACCTGCTAAAGTGTAAAGTGAACAGTGATTTGGTATAAAAACAAAATAAAAAAAATGTTTATCATTCGCGAAGTTAAATTTGTGCAGCACTGTTGGTAAGTAAAGAAGTCATTCCATATAAACCATACCAATATGTCTCAATCCAATTTAGAAAAACATCGTAGATGTGGACTGGAAAGAGAACACCAAGTGTCTAATATCTGTCACGTAGTAATGGCATCTAATGAGAAAGACGTATTGCAAAAGATTTTCGGATGTCAATCTGTTTCAGAAGATCTTACCAAAAATGAGATCTTAAAAGGAGCAAAAAAAATATATATAAAATTAAAAATCAAATATATAATAATATAAAATATAAAATTAAAAATCAACTGGTGATATTTGATGGAACATACAGTCATCATGAAAAATGTTCCAACAATTTGTTTCAACGTAGGAGTTTTTCTTGGCAAAAGAAAAAAAACATTATGCAAGCAATTTACTATTGTCAGTACCAATAGATTTATGGTCGACACATTGGGACCGTACTCGGCCGATCAGAATGATGTTTTTATTATATAACAGGTGATAGAAGAGTTGAATGGAATAAACGAACTTTTAATGCCGGAAGATATATTTATAGTTGACCGTCTTTGTATGATGACACTGACAAACACCCAAAGCGTTGTCAGGGTCGGTAAAAATCTATCCGACCTCTTTGACACCAAGAGAGGCCTCAGACAGGGCGATTATTTTGTCGTGCGTTTTCTTTTATCTCCTGTGGGAGTATATATTACTCAATGCCACCACGTCGATTTGAAGAGCAATATTATCTTACAATAAACTATGTAGCTCGCGTATGCCGATGACATCGACATAATCGGCAAAAATCCACGTACAGTGAGCTGGGCGTTCAAAGATATTGAAGAGAATTCCCGCAAAATAGGAACTCTACAAGACGCTGATTATCCTAGTCCAGATGTATGCTGAAACATGGGTCATGTCAGTGGCGGACTAATCAGCTATGGGGACGTTTAAGATAAAATTCTTCTTAAAATCTTTGGACCTATTAGAGTGGACAACGAGTGCCGTTTTCGCATGAATCACGAGCTGTACCAGCTAAATAACGACATCGATATTGTCAGGCGTATTGAGTACAAAAGATTGCACTGGGCTGACCATTTGCTTCGAATGGATGAATTGGCTCCGGTGAGACAAGTGTACGAAAAAACGTAAACGAAATCAGAGGGGCACGACACTACGACCGCTGCTGCGTTGGAAGGATCAGGTCCTGAAAGACGTTCGGATGATTGAGATCTGGAATTGGTAGATAGCCGACTGTGCTATGTAAATATTTACCTGTATTTTGAGTAAAAAAATTCAAAATATTTTTAAATACCTTCCACATATTTTAAAAATACGCAGAAGAATTTTTCAGGTCAAGAGCTATCGAACCTTATTTAAGGATCTTCTCATTTTAGATAAGAGATATTTAGTTAAAGAACATATTGTTTATATTGCAGTAGCTGTGTTGGCCAAAACCGCAACATGTTCGTATTTTTCAAATCGTCAATTTTCATGAAATCTATAAAATTTGAAAATTTGTTGCCAAATCACACTTATTCGTAGTGCCCCTATCAGCCTATTTGATCAATAATAGACATACGAAATTAGTTTTTGATGTTTTACCAAAAAAAAAACATATTTTTAATTTATATGAATGTTATATCTTTAATGCCCTATTTTCAAACAAAAAAAAAAAAGAGAAATAAAAGAGCTGAAACTACATACAGGCGAACTTCTTCTTTGTATTCTAAAAATTTACAAAATTTTTCTGAGACTATTCGTCTTGAGTATAAATTTGGTTAAGATCTGGCCACTATACCATATAGCCGCCATACAAACACATGTCTCAAATTCTAGTTTTTGTCATGAATTCGTTTTCATTCCTGTGATTTTAATTATATATATTTCCGACCTTTAACTTCTATTTTAATATATGAGGTACCGGCATAAGTTCGTTTTTTATTGATTTTCCCGCTATTTGATTAAGACCAAATATGCGACATTTCGTCCGTTAATTTGTTGACATTTAAAGGATAATTTCATAACTCAAAAAAAGATGGAAATCACTTTGTGCCAACTCCCGACTATATGGCGGGTGCATTGAAAGCCCCATGCGATCTGTCAAAGCGTTGGTCACCAAACATGTGTGTGGTCTAGCATGGTTCTCTTCCTATTGGTAAATCCTAGCTCTTTTTGATCAATTGACACCTTCAGGCGGAATAGTTGCGACAGAACAGGTCCGAATTCATCATTTGACCATTTGGGAGCACCTCATGGTAGATGATTCCTTGTCAATTCCTGACCGTCAATCCTGGCTTGGCCTCGGTACTTATTCGATCTTTTTGCTTAACATTATCGCATTTTGTCCTTTTTTAATTACCAGTCTCCATCTACTTCAAAAACTGGTCGATTATATTAGGATTTAGCAAAGACTCGCAGATGGAAAACCGGTTTAAAAGGTTATGTTGTGTTAACTCATTCTTCAACCATACATCGAGGCTTTTCTTTTATCCAGCCTTATGCAAATGCTTCTTAACATTGCTGCAACTCTTCTGCCACGCTTCTTTCCGGAACTTTTCGGTTTTCGTTGATTCCCTCTGCGATTTCATCGACAATCGGTTCTACAGGCATATCAAAATTACTTCCACGAAATTATTACGTAAAATATAAGTATCAACACCATCTACTGAACAATAACCGCACCTTATACATATTAGTTTTTTTTTGTTTTTAACAAAAATATATGCTGATTTATGCACCATTAAATGTGTTTTCTATTAAAACTTTCTACAGATTGGTCCTGGAAAGATAGTTCCTGGCAAGCGGTTACCCCAACGTCCACATCCACCACCTTGTGATAATTCCAATGATAGTGGCCTTGGATTTGATCAGCACGTTGAATTGCACCAAAGCGCAAGTAGCAGTTGTAATAATAACAATAACCCACGTTTGAACTCACAGCCAAACAGTAATGTAAATGCCGATAGAAGAGGTGATGCAGCAGTTATCTCGTTTACATCTCATACATCAACATCAATTGCCGGTAATGAAGTAATACAGCATCCATTACATCAGAATCAACAGCAACATCATCTGATTCGAGCCATACCTGTATCGAGGTGAGTGATACAACTAATTGGATTTTTTATGAATTACACAATGATTTCCAATATTTTGAACAATGAGGAGGGGATAAGCTAAATATCACGTGACTCATTTATGTAGTTTTATTTTTTTGTGTGTAGCAACAATTATTTTTAAATACTTAAGGTATTAGGTTGGAACCTTGATTCAAGGAATTTCTTTTAACTTTAAATCAAACAAAAAAAAAAGTTAACTTCGTTTGGACCGAAGCTTATATACCTGTTACACATCATTTGACGTGGATAAATCTTCGTATGCAGCATTTGTATTAAATTTTATCTTAAAATAGAAAACAAATTAAAAATATTCTTTAAAATTTAAAAATTCGCGGTCCGATTTAAACCAATTTTAAACTGAAGATTTGGCATGATTTAAGAAGCATTTGTACCATAATTAAAGCCATTCGCTTTATAAATACATTTTTTTCTTATAAGAACTTGACAGAATGTTGTACTTTTGTATGGGAGCTATACTTATAAGGGGGCGTGGCACATTGATTTTAACATAAAAAGTACACAGGACCTCGAAAAGCTTAAGTTAAAATTTCAGCTTAATATCTTCAAAGCTGAGCGAATAAATCGCGCAGCAACAAACAATAACCGCAGATAGACGGACAGACGGACATAGCTAAATCGATTTGTCTAGTCGAGATGATCAATGATATATATACTTTATAGGGTCTACGATGCCTCCTTAAATCCGTTACAAACTTTCCGACAAACTGAATATACCTGTTGTACACTATGTGTAACAGGTATAAAAATTAGACGAAAATATAGTTACACACTATTAGTACATTGTAAAAATTAATTATTAATTGGTTATTTACTTTATTTATACCTGTCACACATAGTGTTAAGCATGTATATTCATTTTGTCGGAAAGTTTGTAACGCATTAAAGGAGGCATCATAGCATCAATAAAGTATATACATATATTCTTGAGCACCTCTACAAGACGAATCGATTTAGATATGTCCATCTATCTGTTGCTGCGCGATTTATGCGCTCAGTTATAAAGATATTGGGCTGAAGTTTTAAACTTAAGCTTTTCTAGGTCCTGTGTACTTTCTTTGTTAAAATCGATATACCACACCCATAAAGCTGATCGCTTCAAATATGGTGCAAATGCTTCTTATATCAAGGCAAATCTTCAATTTAAAATTGGTTCAGCTCGGGCCGCGAATTTCAAAATTTTTAAGGATATTTTTAATTTGTTTAGTATTTTAGGATAAAATTTTATACAAATGCTGCAAACGAAGATCTATCCACGTCAATTGATGTGTGACGGGTATATAAGCTTCGGTCCAACCGAAGTCAACTTTTTTTCTTGTTTTATTAAAATTAAAAAGTAAAATACTCACCAACTTTTTGCTGCTTCAAGAGCCAGACAATGTAAATGTTATGGTCGAAAATGCCAGTTCTACTGACGACTGTGTTTTACTAATAATATCGTAGACTCAACATTTTCAAATAGTTGACATATACTCCCAAAAACTTGAAATATTCGACTTTGGAGGTTCTTAATTGAAACCATACATAAAATTTGCAAAACATTTTGATTTGATCAATTATATCTTAATTTGCATCTTGTTGTTGTTTAGTCGAAATTTATATGATTGAAAAACGAAGACTTAAAAAAATACTTCTATCCTGTGTAGTATGCGGGCTGTCCAGGATACCACCACAGCATGCTCAGCTTGACGTAAGAGGCGTCTGAATCAGGATGGGGTTGGTTTCTCAGGGGTATTGGCCCCTCAACCGGAAAACAACTTGAAACCATAAGAACACACGAAACATGGATAAAACGGCTAGAAGAAACAGAAATACTTCAGGTGGCAGACACAGAAGAGTCCCGCAACAGAGGCATGGATTCTGCAGGCCCCAACTACTGTGAAATCTGCAACTCATGATAACGAACGATTTAAAAATATGCACGTGAATTGTCCGATCACTTAACAGGGATGGTGCAACTAAGCAACTGATTGACACCCTTGACAAATTTAAGGCTGATATTACAGCCATCCAGGAAATACGATGGATTGGAAATGGACACCTAGAAAAGCAACCTGCGATATCTACTACAGTGGCCATGAGAGTCAACGCATATTTGGATGTGGCTTCGTAGTTACTCGTTCATCTCCAAATTTACAGCTGTAGACGAGCGCCTTGCCTCGATACGCATTAAACCTAAGTTCTGTAATGAAGACGATGTGAAGAAAGATGCATTCTCTTAGCGCTTGGAACGCCTCTATGTGCGCTGCCCCAAGCATGACATCAAAATTGTCATCGGTGATTTCAACGCCCAATCATCGGAAATTTATCCTACATGACACGACCAATAATAATGGAAAAAGTCTAATCGACTTTGCCGCGGGCCGTAACATGGCCATAAGTAACATCAGATTCCAACACCTCGACATCCACAACTTTGCGCTGTGGCGCTCCATGCGCTCGCACCCAAAAGAACCACTTGCTAGTCGATGCCAGACATGTATCGAGTGTGATTAATGTACGAGCAAACAGAGGTCCCAATATCGAATCGGACCACTACCTTGTTCTAGCCAAGGTACGTACCAGACTTTGTACAGCATACGCCAAGCGAGCTACCGTACAAGGAAAGCTAGATGTTGGTAGGCTAAACTCGCAGCAGACCGTCGCTGCCTGTTCAACTGTTCAGAGAGACTACTCCGGCATCCGACTGTATAAACGATCAGTGGAAGCATGTCTCCAACTCATCAAGTACATCAGCTAAAGAGGTTATTGGTTAGGCAAAACCCCGGAAGCAAACTTGGTACGATGAGGAATGTGACATGGCTACGGCAGAAAAGAACATTGCCTATAAGCGAACCCTGCAACTGGGAGCAACACGAGCTGTTGAGCGATATCGAAAGAAAGGAGAGAAGAAAAACGACTTTTCAAACTCAAAAGAAAGACCTAGAAAGGCGTGACCTGGAGGAAGTTGAGATGGTGTGCGACAGAAATGAGGGTTGAAAATTCTATCAAAGAACCAAGCGTTTGACCGAAGGTTATAAGCCTGGAGCATCGTTCTGTAAAGATGCGCATGGAAACGTGGTGACAGAGGTCCAGGAGTCACTTATGTTATGCAGGAAAACTTCTCTATCCCTTTTGGGAGCGAGGGTGAGAACAATGCCGCCAGTTGGTTTTCCGACCGATGATGGACCTCCTGTGGAGCCACCAGACTATTACGAGGTCTTAGAAGCTATACAAAGGCTTAACAATAACAAAGCGGCAGGCGCAGACGAACTTCCCGCAGAGTTATTTAAAACCGGAAGCGAAGAGTTGATTCTTATGCAAACTATGGACTTTTTGAATACATGTCCGATTGGAACGTAAGTGTCCTTTGTTCAATCCTTCAGCCTGGAGCCCCCGCAATCTGCGCAAACTATCGCGGTATTAGTCTCATACCTTATAATCCTATATGGCGTATTGTGTAATAGACTGAAACCGTGCGTAGCAAGTATATTTGGATATTACCAGTGCGGTTTTAGAAGTAAATCACCGACTCCATATTTACGATGAGCTAGATTCTAGAGAAAACCAAAGAAAAACAAATCGTTACACACCATCTATTTGTAGACAAAGTTCTTCAAAGCACTGATGGAACTTGACAAACACCCAAAGCGTTGTCAGAGTCGGTAAAAATCTCACCGCCCCTCTGACAAGAAGAGAAGCTTCAGACAGGGCGACGCGTTGTCCTGCGAGTTCTTCAATCTCCTGATGGAGTATATTCTACTCATGAGTATATTCTGCACACGTCGATTTGAAGAGCAATATTTTCTTACAAAATACTTTGTTGGTCACGTATGCCGGTGACATCAACCTTTTTGGGAAAAAAAAACCACAAACAGTCAGCAGCAGGACTTTCAAAGAAATTAAAGAGAATTCCCTCGTAAAATGGGACTAAATGAGTGCACGAAAGTCGGACCAAATGGGTGAACGAAAGTAGTAGTAAATGGGTGAACGAAAGTCACAAGATACTTTGTATCTACTCCTAGATCATCAACACGACCTAATAATTCTGTGACTATGGGGAATTTCGCATTCGAGGTTCTAGAAACCTTCGTCTACTTGGGATCAGAGACAAATAAGAGCAATAGCACCAGCTTAGAAATCAGACGTGGAATTACTCTGGCTAACCGATGTTACTTTGATCTCGGTAAGCTAATGCGAAGTAGAGTCCTATTCAGAACAACGAAAATCAAACTCTACAAGACGTTGACTATCCCAGTCCTGATGTATGGCGCAGAAACGGGTCATGATAGGGGCGGACAAATCGTACATATGTATATATATTTAAAAATGTATATATATGTGTATTATATATATATATATATATATATATATATATATATATATATATATATATATATATGTATATTATCAGTGTGTCGGAAAGTTTGTAACCCATAAAGGAGGCATAGGAGACCTCATGAATTATATATATTATTGATCAGTTCGATGAGACGAATCGATTTAGCATTGTCCGTCTGTCGGTTCGTCCATTCATCTGTCTGTTTCAATGCGTTTTTCTCCTAAAGTTTTAAAGATATTGAGCTGAAATTTGAAACCTGAGCTTTTTGTTATCTTAGGCAGTTTGTATGTCAGAACCAAGATGCTGCGCCCATTTTTACATTTAGCCCCCATACAAACTTAACACCTTTTTCGTTTTTCATACCTGCCACACATATGTAGTTTGGAGGGTAGTTTTACTTTGTCAGAAAGTTTGTAACGCATTAAGGGGGATTTCGTTGACTCTATAAAGTGTATGAATTCTTCATCATGACGATGAGACTAGTCGATCTAGCCATGTCCGTCTGTCTGTCTGTCCGTCTGGATATATGCGGTTCATTCGCTTAGTTTTAAAGATATTGACCTGAAATTCGAACATTAGGCTTTTCTCATTCCTAAGCAGTTCAAGTGTTAAAATCAAAGTGCCACCCCCCAAATTAGGTAAAAACACTTCTAATGTCATCCAATGTCAAAATTATGGTTATAAGCCCATTTTTGGTATAACCCCCACGTAAATTTATGACAGTGTTTACGCCAAATGCGGTGAAAACATTTTAATGTCATCATATGTATCAGTAGTGTGATAAACAAAAAGGCCCCATTCAAACTCAACACCCATTTTAAATTTTTTTTTTAAGAAAATGTTTATTCTTTCCTTAGGCTGAAATTTTACCCCGTTATTGTGTCAAAACTTTAGCTGTATCGGACTATTGACTCCAATCCGCACTCCATATATATATTTATATATATATATCTATATATATATATGTTATATATAATATATATATATATATATACCTACATATATAAATTGATATAAATTGATGTATGGGGCGGAATTTAAAAAAGACATTTCCATCTATAAAATCATGAATAAAACATCACCATACCTTTTATAGTTTTCTTAATAAGGCGATTCACAATTTATATAAATATATATATATATATATATATATATATATATATATATGTATACATATTTATAACGATTTTGTGAAATAATATGTCTTTAAACCCAATTTTACAGCCGAGAAAAAAAATAGCAGTATAACGAAACTTTCACTGAAAAAAGGCCCTAAAACTTCAAAATGTGATTCAAACAGGGTTTAGACAATTCAAAAACAAAATAAACTAGTAAACAAAAGAATATGCGTATACATAATATCAAATATAGGGTTTAAATTAGAAAAAAAGGCCACATGGCTCAAAAACTGAAAGAGATAGCAAGTTGCGTTCTTCGAGAGAAGTTAATGGCTATTAGATACCTTCATTTTCCCAAAGAGATGAACTTTCTTTCTATCGTAATTTTTCAAATAAGTGGTACGGTGGTGACATTTTGATTAAGATTACCATTAAGAAATTTTACCAACATAAAAAATCTCCTATTTTGTATATTACTAACCATAGTAGTAACCCTTATCCATTGTTGATGGGTGAAGGTAATTTTTATATAGTATCTTAAACTCGTTTTTACTAAAATAATGAAATTACATTTTAACATAGGTACTGACACTTCTGTCTTCCTCAGTAGTGCAACAAAGGTCGACAAAAAATTACCTTTTTTTATTAAGCATTGTACTAGGTCTACCTTATAGAGTTTTCATCGCTGAATTCTAAGCCTAATTCGAAACTTCGATCCCCTCATGTTCAGGATGACAAATCTATAAGATACTCCTAGTTCGATTCGATGCTTGAATCATTTTTCGTGAACCGATTTGTGTCAAATACGGTAAAATCACTTATAATAGAAAAGGTCACAGGCTGAGGTTGGACTACTATAGCATACAGCCCCATAAAAATGTACCGCAAATGTTTGAGTTTTTATACAAAGAATGGTTCATTTTTGAAGCGATTTGTTTGAAATATGGTAAAACCCTAAAAGTAGCAACCAATGTTTGAAGAAGAAGCCATGGTTGAGGTGGGATCACTTTAGCATACAACTGCCAATTTTTGAGTATTTATATAAAAAAATGTTTATTTATGAAGCGATTTATGTCAAATATGATCATTCTATGTAACCAAACAGGGAGCAAAAGAAATTTGAATACACACACAAGTATTTAAACTTGGCGTGAAATTTAATTTCATTATATGGTTATTATTTCGTAAATTCAATAAGGATGTACACACAGACACTTGGAAGCTGGAATGCGACTTTTTTAATGATGAATGCAAACACTAAGCATTAGAAACTTAGAGTTCGTTTTGAACAAAAGAAAATTCTGAAAAAAAAAAAACGGGCCGATTCAAATTGTAAAGCATGAATGACAATTTCTTTATTATTTAACATAAAATTTGTTTTTCTACTAAATACTACATAAAAATGAAAATTATTAATAGATTATCTGCGGCTTGTCGGCTACCAGCGTGTAGTAAGTGCAGTAGATTTGGTTTCCGGGTGTTTCTTATCATACACATTTGTTGTTTTCAACAAAGTATATGAACATTCTCCGACCCATTGAACATTGGTTCGATCGCAAAAGACTGACCTTTTCAAGGAGCGTTGGTGATTGTGGAACATTAGTGGTTCTTCTTTTTGCTTAAGTGGGTTGCTCTTGAATGGAAGTTTGAGTTGACATTGTAGTTTTGTTTGTAACAAAGACAGGTTCTCATAATCTTCATTAATCTCATAAATTAACGAGGGAAGTTACACCAAACCGTACATATGAGAGGCGAACCATTTGTTGTTAAATCATGACCTGTTACTGCAAGATCTTGGTTCTGATTGTTGATGATGTTTTGTTATAAAACATTTGAAATGCACAGCCAGAATTCGAAAATAATTTTTATACCCGCCACACATAGTGTGGAGGGTATATTCAGTTTGTCTGAAAGTTTGTAACGCATTAAAGGAGACATCGGAGACCCCATAAAGTATATATATTCTTGATCAGCTCGACGAGACGAATCGATCTAGCCATGTCCGTCTTTCCGTCCGTCCGTCCGTCTGTTTGTTTCTTCGCAGTTTATTCGGTCAGTTTAAAAGATATTAAGCTGGAATTCAGAACTTAAGCTTTTCTCTCGAACGACTAAAAGAAGTATGAAAATGAAAGTGCCACGCCCATTTTTAGGTATAGCCCCCATACAAACTTACCTTTATTTTTCGGTTATTTGTATGAAAATAGCTTTTATTCATGAATGTATTCACTCAAAATTGGGTAAAAAATACTTCTTATGTCTTCCAATGTCAAAACTAACGTGCCACGCCCATTTTTAGGTGTAGCCCCCATTCAAATTTACCGCCCATTTCGAATTTTTGTATAAAAATAGGTATTATTTATGAATGTATTCACTCAAAATTGGATAAAAACACCTCTTATATCATCCAGTTCCAAAACCAGGATACCACGCCCATTTTTATGTATAGCCCCCATACAAACTTACCGATTATTCCCGAACTTTTGTATGAAAAAGTACATTTATAAATGTGTAGGCCACTGATGATCGCACATAAACTATTCAAAGATTCGTGTGGCGGGTATTTAAGCTTCGGTTCCACCGAAGTTAACGTTTTTTCTTGTTGTAAGTTGAAACAGATGTAGGTGTAATCATTTTGTGCTTGACAGGGTTCATATTACTCCAGCTCATTGTGATACCTTTATCTCGATGGTTATTCATTGCAAGAATGAGTGATGCAATATTAATCGTTGGTATCAACTTAAATAGTTCAAATTTCTGATCTGACACTGGTGTAGAAGTGTCACTTTGAATACTACATGGTTGATAGTCACAGCACCTTATACCTTCCGAATTTATATAGTTGAAGGATGTCATTACCATCAATTGGAAGTGCTTCGCCTTGTCATAAATGAAGTCGCATTTGTTCGAGTTGACTTCTTAGTTGTTGTGTTATCAATAATGATGGGTCGATTTTGTTATGCTTGACATCGGTTAGTGTATCTACAATCCACGTTTGTATTCCTTGTAGTCTTCAAGCACTCATAGTCAATTGGGTGCATATAATGATGTATATTTGAAACAACATGATTTGGTCTTTTTCTTGTTGAATCTTGTCACGTTGATGTAACATAAGAGTTAGCCAAACATTGGTTTTCTTTTTTTGCCGTTTCATTATATTAAGAGTGACGTCAATTACCGATGTCTAATTTTTTAACAGATCAAAGAGATAGTTTTCATTTGATTTTACCCGATTAATAGTTTGTGTCATCTCTTCAGCATATTTAGAATCAAGAACACCAAACAAATCACGGCAAGATTTCCAATTCAGCCATTCAATTTTAAGTTCATCTCTAATGAACAAAAATGTAGCGATGTATCAAGGCATAAACTTCGAATGAACTTTGGTAGCTTTTCTCTCATTTTCTGAAGTATCCTTGCACTGTTTGAGAGAATGTATAATTCAAGCTTGTATGGATCAATATTATAGTAAATAATTATACCCCAATCGCTCTTAGCTTGCCATACCAATGCTTTCATAGAATATTCCAGCTTTTGAATTAACATTTTATATTTTGATTGGTGATGCCCATGCAAGTGGGAGAAATAATAGTTCGTGGACTGCTAAAAATATGTCCTGGTGTTAATTCTATTAAATTGTTGGGATCTTCTGATATTAGTGTCAATGGTCGCGATTTAATATAGATTCAATTTCCACAAGAGTTTCTAGTTCTTCGTTGCAACACTCCTAAATAGCAAATGTGTAGCTGATTTTACTGCCGCTTCCCATAATCTTCCGAAATGCGGAGCTCTTGGCGGAATAAAATGAAATTTTATGCCTTTAGGACTGCAAGTAGATATTAATTTTTCTCGTCCTTCTGATGAAAAAATACTTTCAGTTAATTTTGCTAGTTGGTTTTTAGCACCCACAAAGTTTGTTGCATTGTCTGAATAAATATTTTCACAGTGTCCTTGGCGGCTGATTAACCTTATTAGAGCTCCAGTAAATGTATCTGTTGCCAAATCGATTACCAGCTGCATATGCACTGCCTTGGTGGCAAAACATACAAAAAAAGTAATATAGGCCTTTGTTGCTTTCCTGCCTCTGCCTTTATAGTGTATCCAGAATGGTCTGCAATAGTCAACACCAGTATTAATAAAAGGCCTTGCTGGAATAACGCGATACTTGGGAAGTTTTCCCATCTTCTGTTGAAACTGTTGAGTACCTGCCTTGACACACTGTATACATCGATTTTAAGTTGCTTGTGCCATTATGTTTCCCTTGAGTGGCCAGAATCGTTGCCTAATTGTGTACAATAAATTTATGTTAGTACAGTGCATATTTTCTCTGTGCACCATAATAAATAGCAATTTGACTAAACAATCATTATATGGAAGTAATATTGGATGCGTGGAGTCATATTATAACCGTCCCTCTACTTGGATGATGTTCTTTTCGTCGATAAAGGGGGATAAACTGCTGACTGAACTAGAATTGCTCACAACTCCATCCTTTTTTAATTGATTCAACTCTTCATGAAAACTTTCATGTTGTATGCATATTATAGCAACAACAGCTGATTCCATTTAATCTACTGACACTGCATGGTGCTCGGGTGACATTCTTTTGGAAATTTACAGTTTTCAACAAATCGTAATATGTATGTATGCAAAAAATCGTTGAAGTCTTCTAAATGAATTTCCATGATTAATACCATAAATAGTTTTACCATTTGCCCATGAAGTTGTAAGTATGGTTGTAGTTATCAATGGAATCATACTTTTGCGTTCTAAGTCGTTCGGTATCGAAAGCTGTTTTGCAAATCTTTGGGGCCAACAGGACTCTTTTCCATGAAGAAAACACGGGCCATAAAACCATAAATTAAAATTTCCTAGCTTACGTAATCCTCTTGATAGTACGCCCGCCAGATTATCGATTGTCCCAAAATGACGCCATTACTCAGGAACAGTCAGATCTTGAATAATGGATACTCTATTTGCAACAAATGTCTGGAAGGATGCTGATGATGCATTTATCCAAGAGAGCACTATATCAGAATCTGTCTACAACCAGGTAACAGCATCCTTTAAATTTAAATCGTTTTTAACTCTTTTATTATGCTCCTATAACTGCAACGCCTAGTTCCAAACGAGGTACTGATTGTCGTTTCAGTGTAGCGTTTCGAGATTTGGCACATAGCAGAAACCTTGATTTTGTTGAAGAATCAATAAATAAAAGGGATTTTCCTAAGTACAGATACTCTTGGAACAAGGGGCCAATTCTGATTCAACCAACATATTGAACCCAAGTGCAAGGCAGGGATGACGATGTCCTGGTCCGTCTGAAACGGTCGCTACCTAGTGCAACCTCCGGTACTATCAGCTGATGTTGTTATCATTCAAAATTTATATGCATTGCTAGACACTACTTACACTGTACACCCATGATATCTAGCCAGGATAAGCTAAAATATGAATTATTAAAGGAATTGGCCAAAACAACTCCTAGAACTCCAAAAGGTTGGTGGAATCTATCCCAAAAGATTTAAAATGGTAGTTAACCAAATGGGTGGTCACACCAAATATTAATTTTTTGTTCTTTAAGCTTTGACAATGTTATCTTATAAGTGGTTGAAATAAGCTGTGGAACTGTTTTGGTCTCATTTTTTAGTTTTTAAGCATTATTAAATATTGAAAAAATATTTTAACAATAAATGAATTAATTTTGCATTCAACATCAAACTAACAGCCTGCGTTAAAAATTTTTGCATATCACCCATAGTTTAGATTTTATAGCCCAACAAACTTTTTTAAGGTGCTGGTTGAAATAAGCTGTGAACCACTGTATTGCTGCTTTTTCTGATGCATCTGTTTGACTTGGGTTGTTGTCTTTACGATGTTTAAATTGTCTATTTCGAATAGCCTCTGCGGAACTTTACCCATTGTGTGTGAAGTTCAGCCGGAAGAGACTCATCCCAATGTAGGTTAAGTTGCCAAAGTTCTTATATAAACATTTTGGCCGTTGCTACAACGACCCAATAGTCCTCAAGGGTCATATAATCATACTTTGTCTGAAGTTACCGTTCGTTTAGTTATTTTCTGATGCGATTTAAAATTTAACTTTCCGTTAGTAGAAGGTAACCATGTCAAGCCGAGTGTCTTGGTTAAGCTATTGTTGTCTATATTAAAGTCAGGCTTTACTTCTTGATCAGTTGGTATATTCTGTGCTTTTATTGATTTTGGATTTCAGTGGCTCCATACAGATTGTATGATCCACCAATGTCATCGTCCACATAAAAGTTGTGAACCCAAAGGATACTTTTCATTTTTATTCCTAGCCACCTGTTGAAAGCATCTTGAGGCTAAATATGGTGCAGATCTTGTTCCGTAAATTACAGTATTCAACTGGAAATACTGCCGTGGTAACCTTGGATTTTCTCGCCATACAATTATTTAAAACTTGCGGTCCTCTGAGTGGATAACTATTTGTCTGTACATTTTTTCCACATCTGTACAAAGCATGGCATTCTAAACCGTAGTAAAATAAAAAGTGGTTTCCTTTGGACGGTTGGGTCTGTATGCATTAAATCATTAAGTGCGCACCCTTCCAAAGTTTTCGCAGATGCATCAAATACTACTCTTTGTAGTAATGCTATCTGGCCTCAGCACATGGTGATGAGTAATAAGATATCTTCGGAATCAATTCTCGTCATATGTCCAAGTATTCCATATTCATTCGTGAAGTTAGAATATGCAGGCTTTAACTCCGTGTCCTTTTCAAGACGTCTCTTAAGAGCCATAAACCTATTAACCGTTGGTTTTCGATTCTTCCAGATTATTTGGATCTTCCTTAAATGGGATTCTTACAACAAAGCGCCCATTATCATCCTTTTGTGTAGAATGTGTGTATAGGGTTTGATATTGTTGATCGTTAGCAGATAATGTTTGACTTGTTGATTCGTCCAAAGCGTCGATTTTCTAAAATCGTTTAATAATATCGTGAGTATTATCTTCGGTACATATGCCGCATGGACCCACTTGTGTTGTTTCCTTGTTTATCTTTCCAGATATAATCCAACCAAGCGATGTGTTCGGAATGGTGTGTTGCCGTTTACCAATTCTAATCTGGCCATCGGATATTAGCTTATGGTAGAATTCGGCACCTAATAATACATATCCTTTTTCTGGAATATTAATATTAGGGTCGGCTTAATTTATATTTTATGGTTGGCCATGATGAAATATTTAGCTGATATGTTGGCTGCATTATAACAATAGTTGGTAGTACAAATGCTTCTATCCGCGAAGTGAAATCTTTCATCCTTGATTGAAATTGCACATTGATTCGTTGATGAGATTCTTTCCTTCCATTACCGAAGCCATCAATACATATGGATTCTTGCTTCATTGACGATTGATCAACGTTAGATTTACTTGTGAGCCAGAATCTTAAATGGCTCTGCATTTTATAGATTTGCCACAATTTTTTATTATTTTGATCTTTGCGGTGCCCAATAGCACATATCCTTGTCGTGTTGGCAAGTTGTGTGCAGCAGCAGATTTTGCTGCTCTATTTGTTTTAGTGTTTAAACCTTCTGATTTAGTTGCTAGTAATTGTACCAAGATGAAGTAACGTATTATGCCTCTTATCGCATTTAGTACAACATTTTGATGTGCATATTAGTGAACTGTGATCACTGTTGAAGCTAAAGCACATTTGGTGTGTTTAACCCAATTAAGCCGATCCGATGCACACTGGTGGCTCCACAGAAGGTCCATTATCGGTCGGGGAAACTTGTAGCCGTTTTATCCATGGTTCGTGTGCCGTTTTATCCATGTTCATGGTTTCAAGTAGTTTTCCGGTTGGTCCCCCTGCGAAACCAACCTCATCCTGAAGTCTTGTCTCTTAAGACGCCTCTTACGTCAAGCTGAGCCGGCTGTGGTGGTATTCTTGACAGTCCGCATACCACACGGACTGACGAGCACATAATAACTTCACGCTGAGTTTTGTTTTGCTTTTTCTCACATTTTTCATGGTAATTTAAAAAAATCTAGTATATTCGATTCAGATAAGACATTAACCGAATATTTTCGTTTTCAAAGTAAACCGAGTCAGATCAAATCAATAACAAAATGTTTGTGCGACTTGCACAATGAATTCCAAATTGATTTGGATTGCTTGAATTGTCTTAAAGAACTGACTTTTATTTATAATTAAACATTCTTAAATACTATTTCTATTGCAAAGGGGACTGTATATTAAAATTGAATGTGTGTGTAAATTAATGTAATGTGTATAAATTTACGAATACATAGCTTATCTATTTTAGGCAGACAATTTGCGTGCACGAGTCAAATGTCATCGCTCAGTATGCTGAGCGTTACTTAGCTCGATCGTAAAATTTTATGACTTCAGTGTGTGTTTTAATAACATAGCCGCTATGGGATACCTTGCCTATTCTTATCACGTATTGAATAAGTATAAACAGATAAAACGATGTTCATGCTTGAACAATGTTTAAATCTTATCAGACCTGGGAACATTTTCAAATAGCTTCGAAAATAGTTTATGAGACAATCTTCGTAAAAAGATCAATTTAAGAAAGTTTTTAATATTTTTGTAAATGAAATATGTTTCAGTTTACATAAAACCAATGTCTTTTAGTGCTTTTTCATATTTATATGAGGGCTTCATATTAAGTGTAGCTTGCTATAGTTTTTCCAACATACACTATATGCTGTGTTTTATGATAAGAAAGTAAACAATTGGGGCGTAAGTAATGCAAAATGTGAATTTGTAGTAAATATTTTTTTTCAAAAACCAATAAATTTTTTTATTTGCATTTTTTTATTAAACGTATTCACGATTAAGTCGTATCGTATCACGTTTGAAGCTGTTGTTGTAAACTCCTAGATCAGAATTAAAAATGCCATAGTATATTATCGTTTCTTTGAGAAAATATCTTCAAATGAAACAATTTCCATGCTTCCAAAATTGCCTTAGAAAATGAATCCAACCCATTGTTAAATGCGAAACAACAATATTCCTTTTTTTGAGATCGAGAAAAATTTAAGGATACCACCCAAAATATTAAGATATAAAAAGAAAAGTATAAAGTCAAACAACTATTAACAAATAACCCCTGTGTAAACCGTAGATCCTTGAATGCAAAGAAACTACTTTTTGCGACAGATGGAAGAGAGGACGATGGAAACAACTATGATGACTCGAAACTCGACGGAAACAAAGCAGGCAACGATATCATTGAAAGCAGTAAGAATATCAACAGAATTAATTGTTTATCGACAACTGGTGACGATGACACTGGGTTCGGCAATGACGATTCTACAGCTGGTTTTGGGCGTAATGATAGTTCAATATCATCAATATGCACTGCTTTGACTTCTCTTTCTGCTCCTACAGCCAATAACCCCATTATAAATTTTGGTATTAATAAAAATTTAAGCAATTGCAACAGCGGAAAATATTTACCAATTCAAGTTCCGTTATCGTATCCATCTGCATCATTACACTTGGCAACGGAAATGACTCAGCCACAAACAACAATGCTGATTCAACGCAGACAAGTATGTCTAGATCAAACAAAACACCAAAATTTTGAACACAAGTTCCAATTAGAATCAAGAGGTGGCAAATTTATGAAGCGACGGAAATTAGAAATGAGACAACTTGAATTGGATAACGATGATGCATGCAGCGAAGATGCTTTCATTCTTAAAATTGCAAATACTTTTGTTGCAGGCAACGTGGAGAACGAGGATTCAAAGGCAACGGCCATAACTGTTCCGCATGAAGCGCTGACAAAAAAGTAAGACTTTCATTTTACAATAACCTAATATAACCAAAAAAAAAAAAACATAAACAATAATAATGTAAAATAAATGAATACACATATACATAAAAAAGTAATTATATTCCCAATTTTGAATTTACATCAAAGAGTCATTACTTTTATAAATTAATATTATTTAAATGTTAGGTATTTGGAAATAAGGTTAGATTCCTAAAGACTTGTATTTCTTTCTTCATTAAACGATTAAAAAAAAAAAAAAAAATTGGTAGGACCAAAAAATTTTAGGTATAGCACCCATACAAATTAACCCCATTTTTAAATATTTTTGTTTCAAAATTCAATACAATACAAGGTACATAAAGATTGGGTACAGGGTATCTTGCAGTCGAGCATACTCGACTTCAGCGTTCATTCTTGTTTTCTCTAAAGTTTGAAAAAAACTAATATTTAATTTTGGATACTCATTTTACATTTAATTTTTATACTCTCCATCCGTTATGAATAGTTTTTGATTTGCTGCCGCAGCACTTAGGTTAATTAAAATCCCTGATTAGTTAAAAAAATAAATATAAAATGGAAAAAATATTTCAGGTGTATACAGGGACTGGTTCGGATTTTCCTCGCTTGTTTTATTTACACGAAAACGGTATATTAAATTTGTGTAATGTATGTAACAGGCAGAAGAAGGCATGATAGACCTTTAAAGTATGTATATTCTTGATCAGCATTGAAAGGCTAATCTATATAGCTATGTCTGTCTATCTATCCTTCCTGACGTTTGCTGTATGAACACGATTACCTCAGAGACTATAAGAGATAGGGCCACCATATTTGAAACTGAGACTCTCTTAAGCCGCAAGTGATCACTGACAAACGATTTTTCTCTAGCCTCATTTTAAAAGGTACCCCCCACACAAACCTTCCTTCAAAAATTGGATACAGAGTTTCTTGGAGTTGACTCTGCGTTCTTTCTTGTTTTTGTTCTTTTTTTAAATTTACATATCAATGTTCAACAAATTAGCGGAAGTGTGTAATGTATTTAAATAACTATGATATATGTATATATATGTGGCACTACAGCCGATTGTCGGCCTTGGCAGCACGTAAGATTTGGCACCAGCGGTTGTAATCTAGTGCCTCAATATACCAGCTCGGGATACCGATCCCACGGATGTCATCTAGGACCTGGTCCTCCCAACGCAGCGGCGGAGGTCCTCTCTGTGGCGCCCCTCCGATTTGATTCACGTTTTGCTTCCAAACTTTTCTTGCTGGAGCTTCTGTGTCCATCCGACACAGGTGACCAGCCCAGGACAGCCTTTTGTATTGGATGTTCCTGACTATGTCGATGTCAGCATATAGCTTGTACAGCTCATCGTTCGTGCGCATACGGATGTCATTTTCCACTCTAACTGGACCAAAGATTCTCCGAAGTATCTTCCTCTCAAATGCGCCCAACGCCGACTTATCCGATTCTGTCATGACCTATGCTTCTGAGCCATACATCAGCTACGGTCCAAGAGTGATTTTTCGTTTAATCCCCTGATTGATGATTTTGTTGTTGTTTATATCTGAGCCCAAATAGATGAAGTTTTCTACAGCCTCAAAGCTGAAGTTTCCTGTACTCAAAAACCGTCTGCGACGTGCAGATTGCCTGCGAGTGCATTCCAAGTACTTCGTCTTGTACTCGTTGACCGTCAGTCCCATAGGACGACATTCTTTTTCGATGTCTGAGAACGCTCCGGTGATCGCTCGAGCATTTTTGCCGATAGTATCTATGTCGTCGGCATATGCGAGCAGCATAGTTTCTTTATAGAAATATTGCCCGTCCGGTCGACGTTTGGGCAACGCCTCAGGATGTACTCCATCAGGAGGTTGAAAAAGTCGCACGACAACGCATCGCCCTGTCTGAAGCCTCTCTTGGTGTCAAAGGGGTCGGAGAGATGTTTACCGACCCTGACAACGCTTTGGGTGTTTTCCAGCGTCATCATTCAGAGGCGGACGCTTTTTTGACGGGATTTTAAGATCAATCAATGCTTTGAAAATTTTTGATCTGATTGGCGTGTTGAAACCGGCTTTAAAGACGACAAACAGGTGGTGTGTGTCGATTTGCTTCTCTTTGGTTTTTTTTCCAGGATCTGTCGCAGCATAAATATGGAGTCGATGGTTGACTTCTTTGGTCTAAAACCGCACTGATACTGTCCAACTATACGTACTACGTACTGTTTCAGTCTATTGCAAATTACGCCAGATAGTATTTTGTATGCGATAGAGAGGAGACTTATTCCGCGATAGTTTGCGCAGACTGCAGGGTCTCCTTTCTTAAAGACTGGGCACAGGACCCTTAGGTTCCAGTCATTAAGCATACGCTCACCAGACCATATTTTGCACAAGAGTTGATGCATACATCGAATCAACTCGTCGCCGCCGGTCTTAAATAACTCTGCGGGTTAATCTTCTGCGCCTGCCGCTTTGTTATTTTTAAGCCTTTGTATGACTTCTAAGACCTCTTCATAGTCTGGCAGGTCCACAGGAATCACATCATCAGCCGGAGGATCCAGATTTTCATCATCTCAACCAGTATTGTTTCCGTCATCGCCCCCAAGTAGGTAACCATATAACCATCGGTCATACGTTTGATTTTTTGATAAAAACCACGGGCCTCGTTTCTGCTACCCATCATCTCAATCTCCTCCACTTCACGCCTTTCCAGTTCTCGTTTCTTCCGTCTGATCAGGCGTTTTTCCTCTCTCCATTTCTCCCTATATCGCTCAACAACAGCTCGTGTTGCTCCCGCCTGCAGAGTTCTTTGTCGTGCCATATTCTTCTCTGCAGTAGCGATGCGACATTCCTCATCGTACCATGTCTGCCTTCAAAGATTAGTAAAGCCAATTACCTCTTTGGCTGCCTTAGCTAATGAGTTTGAAATACGCTACCACTATTCGTTTATACAGTCGGAGGCTGGAGGATTCTCTCGGAGTAGATGTGAGACCCTTGTGGAGAAGACAGCGGCAGTCTGCTGTGACTATAACCTACCAACATCTAGCTCTCGTTGTGTGGTAGCTCGCTTGGCGTGCGCTGTGCTGAGTCTAGTATGTACCTTGGCTAGAACAAGGTAGTAGTCTGAGTCGATTTTAAGACCTCTGTACGCTCGTACATTAAGCACGCTAGAAGAGTGCCTGGCATCAATCACCACATGATCTATTTGGGTGCGGATACTTAGGTCGCCACTGGGCCATGTTGCCTTGTGAATCTCGAGATGTGGGAATCTGGTACTACTTATGATCATGTTCAGCTCGCAGCAAAGTCGATTAGCCTTTCTCCATTACTGTTGGTGGTGTATTGTGGGCTAAATTTACCGATGGTAGGGCGAATAATTTCTTCTCTCCCTATTTGTGCGTTGAAATCACCGATGACAATTTTGATGTCATGCTTGGGGCAGCGATCGCAGAGGCTTTCTAATCGCTCATAGAATTCGTCTTTCTCCATCTCATCTTTAACATTTGTCGGGGCGTGTTCACATATAAGGCTAATGTTGAAAAATTTAGACGAGTCACACAAAATCTCTTTGTGTTTGTATTAAAGCCTCTCATTTTTTTCTTTTTAAGAAATATGTATAATTGTGTCGGCTATAATTTTTTATTAGAGCACAACGTCATTCATTCGCAATCACTTTAAAAAGTTTTTGTAAATGTGCAATTTCTGTAGCCCTTTCACCCTATCATTTGGCACCTCTTTTTTCACTTTGGTAACTATAACACAAATACAATCAAGTTCGAACCAATTTTAATATTTTAATCAGTTTTGGAAATAAAAGATTTTTAGAGGACGCACTTTTATAAGTAAAACGCATGTTTGGAGAAAATAATATCAAAGATGTAGCTTTTCAATAAAAGTGTAAAAAAAAAAAAATAAAATTGAAGATTTTGAAAAGCTTGCTTTGAAAATACGCATCTGTAGTGTCATAATATTTTATATACCATTCGAAAATAATTCACAATTGACCTATAAGTGTAAAAGAGAGAAACATCAGTTTTTCGACCATAAATCCACATTTTGGGAGTGTCCCTCCAATTCTAAGTATGCAGTTTTGTTTTACTCGACCATACCTACAACCTCTTACAAAAGGGCGCGTTCAGACACCCAAATTATTTGATTTAAGTTTTGTCTTAAAATGTTCGATGAAATCATTGAGTTTTGTCCAAACTCAAGTTTGTTGTTCAGACTTACAACAAACTTTAGAAAAATATCAATTTTTAAAACCGTTTTATAACAATTGGTGACATACACATATACTACTGTATGTACATATTATGTAAATATTTTCAAAAAAATACTATAAAACAAGGAAAACCTTAACTTCGGTGGAATCGAAGCTCAATTGCCAATGGGCGTTTCGTCTTGGTTAAAAAATTTTTACCCAATGGAAATTTGATTTTTAAATAATTAAAAAAAAAAAAAAAAATCGAAAGTTTGTATGGGGGCTATACCTAAAAAAGGCGTGGCACTCCAACAACCAGTCGTTGCCGAGAAAAGCTAAGTTTAAAATTTTAGCCCAATATCTTTATATCTCATCGAATAAATCGCATAGCAACAAACAGACGGACATGGCGACGATTGCTCCGACTAAAAAAATTATTTGTGTTTTTGGGCGCAACTTAAGGCTTTCCAGCTATTTTTTCCGTCGCACTGCTGTGTTATCGATCTTTAATAAATTTGTACACACTTTTAATCGAAATTTGGTATCGAAATAAAATAATTTTGTGCCTTGGGGCTTATGTGGTCACTGATTGCAAAAATTAATTACTACTGTGAACAAAAAATAAGTAGAATTTGTTTGTAAAATGAACAATTTGTATTTATTCTTGTAAATCAATTTCATCCCCTTCAAAGTAATCCCCTCCCGATAAATTACACTGATGCCAACGTTTTTTCCAATCCTCTAAACATGCCAAATAGTCCCATTCCGGTATAGCCATCAGCGCCTTCGGCGATTCAGCTTTTATCTCCTCAATCGACTCGAAACGCGTTCCCCGGAGTAGTCTCTTGAGTTTTGGGAATAGCCAGAAGTCACACGGAGCCAAATCAGGCGAATACGGTGGTTGCGGAACGATATTGGTTGCATTTTTGGCAAAAAAAGTCACAAAAAATCAGTGCAGTTTAAAAAAAAAATCATTTTTGGTACCAATCGAGACTTGACACGTTTGAGGCCCAAAAACATCTTTCAAAATTTTATTAATTGATCATTTCGATACGCCAATTTCATCAGCAATGTCTCTCATAGTTAATCGACGGTGTGCAAGCACTAATTCTTTTACTTTTTGGATGTGAGCATCGTCCGTTGATGTCGATGGTTGATCAGGGAGCTCTTCGTCTTCAACACGTTCTCAACCTTCTTTGAACAATTTATACCAATCATATGTTGTTGATTTTGGTAGAGCTCGGTCCCCGTAAGCCTTCTTTAACATTTTAATTCCATGTTTTCCATTCAGAAAACATAATCTGATGACACTTCTCTGCTCAATTAAATCAGACATTGTAAAAATCGAAAAATGCACTCTTGGTCGTTTGGTAAACACAAGCGTAAATATATTACTGATAATGATATTGACATGAAATTTGACCCAGATGTTATTAACAGTCCTACTAACCCGAAATGTTAAGCCCGCAAAAGTTTAAGTTGAAAATTCTCCTTATAGCTTTGGGTTTTTGAAGTCGTTGATTACAAATTTTAGATCAATTTTTTTAAAATTCAAAATGGCGGATGCGATATGGCAGACTAATTTTGAAAAACAAAATAGTCGAACTACAAAGTCGAATGTACAATATACATACATACAGTACATATACAGTACATAGTCGAATGTACAATATACTAAATTACTGTGTTTTATTTTTGAAAATTCAAAATGGATGATATAATTTTACAAAAATTGTTAGACTTCTGTTAAATAGTTGAACGTTAAGTTTCTGATATTTATGTTATGATTTTACCGTAATAAAATTTTAAATTTAGAACATGTAGGGGTTATTAATTATACGCCTGCATTGAAGTGAGTCCCCTTGCCTTTCACATAGTCGAGCGGTTCTATCGACATCGTACGTATCATTAATATCGTCATTTTTCTCATGATCTTCAGTGATTTCTCCAAAATCTGTAGCTTCGTCTAACTCTGTCACAACTATGTAATAAGTCTGGCACACTTTTGGGAAATGTTAAATATGTTTTTGCTTTTGTGGCATATTGAGAGCTATTCTGGATAGCTCTGTTAAAAAATCTCAAAGATTTGATGATTATTGATTAAGCTTCCACTATCTGAACTCTCTGATTTCGAGCTTTTTCTTCACCAAAGACTCCAACAGGTAACATGATTGTTTGTTGTTATTAAAGCTACTACCAAGCCAAACACACAAAGCGCGAAACATTGTTGTTTTTTATAAACACATACATAAAAAATCATGGAACACGTAACGCCATCTATTGAACGTTGATAACAATAGAAAGGTACAGGTCTTACCTTTACTCGCTTTTTAAGGAATGTTCTATAATACCTGAAGGATCGCTCTAGAGATATCTCCAAAAAACCTGTTAATTGCTTCTAATTACTTCTTCTACACGACGATCCTACTTGTGCTTCTTGTTAATATCAATATAGTTCAGCTCTTTGGAATTATTTATTGTCTAGATATATAGTAATAACGTAAAAAGTCCCAAAA
This sequence comes from Leucophenga varia, assembly GCA_018903435.1. NCBI lineage: Eukaryota > Metazoa > Arthropoda > Insecta > Diptera > Drosophilidae > Leucophenga > Leucophenga varia. The sequence goes on along the minus strand of JAEIFJ010001187.1, from coordinate 49,258 downwards.
AAACTGGTCTTTGAGGATATCTCGCGAACGATCATTACCAAAAATTTTCTGTCCACTTTTGGAATCTACGGCCCAAAATATGTGGGAATAAATCTATGTGAATTCTAAACCATCGACAAAGTCAAAATTGGTAATCCTATTGTAAACGGAAAAAATGATCGTGCAGTCACCGGGGCTTTCTCAGACATAGAAAAAAAGTCATGTCCAATGGGACAAACTGTGCACGAAAGCAAGACGAAATACTTGGTATCCACCCGCAGACAGTCTACACAACATAGACGGTTTTTGAGGACAGAGAACTTCAGCTTTGAGGCTGTAGAAAACTTCGACTACCTGGGCACAGATGTAAACAGCTCCAATAACACCAGTCAAGGAAATTAAACGAAGAATCACTCTTGATAACCGTAGCTATTTTGGTTTCGGTTAGCAAATGCGAAGTAGAGTTCTGTCCTGAAAAAGAAAAATTAAACTCTACAAGACGCTGATAATGCCTGTCCTGATGTATGGCGAAAAAGCATGGGTCATGACAGAATCGGATATTTCGGCGTTGTTCGTATTTGAGAGGAAGATACTTCGAAGAATCTTTGGTCCAGTTAGAATGGGAAATGACATTCGTATGCGCACGAACGATAAGCTGTTCGAGCTATATACTGACATCGCCATAGTCAGGAACTTCCAATACAAAAGGCTATCCTGGGTTGGTCAACTGTGTCGGGCTCCGGCAAGAAACTTTTATAAGTAAGTCGTGAATCGAATCGGAGGGCCGCGTCAGAGTGGACGTCCGCCGCTGCGTTGGGAGGACCAGATCTTGGAAGACATCCGCAAGATCGGTATTACAAACTGGTATATTGTAGGACTAGATTACAACCGGCAGTGCCAAGGCCAACAATCGGCTACAGAGCAACGTGTATATATATGTATTAATGTACACTGACTTGTATCTGCTTGTGCGAAAATTTTGTACAACCAATGTATACCTTTATTTTTGCATATTTTTTATTGATTTAAAAAAAGTCAATAATTACCAATCTAAACTAAAAGAACAATTAAATTATAAGATATTCCATGTATAGATTTGCATAAAATGCGGATAATAGGAAAACTGACTAATAAAACTGACTAGTACCTCTCAAACAGTGAATCCTCTCTCAAGCGGATAGGTTTTTACCAGTTTGTAAGTAAAGGTATTTTATACAGATCAATTTCGCTGAATTATATTTAATAAAGGGTGTTGTTTTTACTTTTTTTATATATGAAAGGAAAAGAGTATTAGTGTGCGAAATGTATGTAACAGGCAGAGAGAGGCTTGCTACACCTTATAAAGTATATAAATTCTTCATCGGCATTGAAAGGCGAGTCTGTCCGTCTGCCCTGACGACTATCATAAGAAATCGATTATTCGGAGACTATAAGACATAGGGCCACCATATTCGAAACTTAGACCTTCCTAAGCCGTCAAGTGATCACTTACAAACGGGTTTTCTGTAGCCTCATTTTAAGGGGTACCCCTTATACAAACCTACTCCAAAAATTTTTATTTTTTCATGAAAACTTCTATGTTATGTAATCTTTGGACTCTAAATTTAGTGTGGATTAATTCTTTAGTAGACCAAATGAAATATCGCAACACAGTCCCTGTACAAATTTTCCCAAATTTTGTCTTTTTGTATAAAAATATAATAAAACAAAGTAAGGTATGTTAAAATTGGGAACAGGGTATCTTGTAGTCGGGCATACTCGACTTCAGCGTTCTTTTTTTATACCCGTTACACATAAAGTAAACGATTAGTTTTAAAGATATTTAACTGACAGTTTAAACTTTTTGCTTTTCTCGGCAACTATGTTTAGTTCGAAAATGAAAGTGGCACGCCCACTTTTAGACATAGCCCCCATACAAACTTACCGTCCATTGTAGATATTTTGTATGATTGGGGTAAAACACTTCTTATGTTGTCCAATATCAAAACCAACGTACCACGCCCATTTTTAGGAATAGCCCCATACAAATGTACCGCCCATTTTCGATTATTTGTATGAAAATATGTTATATTTATGAATGTATTCACTTTATATTGGGCTTCGGTTCTACAGAAGTAACCGTTTTTGTTTTTCTTTTTTTTTTTTTTTTTTTTTTTTTTTTATTTTTTTTTTATATTTTGTGCACACGTGACATAATTTTAACCTAGTTTTATATGTTCCCTCTTTTCTTTTAATTTTAATTGCTATTTAATTTTAATTGCTATCTCCACTGCTATTGCTATTTCCACCTGCAAAACACCGGTCATTGGCTCTCCATTAATTCGTCCAGATTTATTTCATCGCGCAACATTACACGAGTGGCCAGTAAGAGACAACCAACAACTCCGTTAAATAGTGTTGCGACCTCATCCGATGGCAGTATTCAATTGGAAATCTTGTGTCAACCAGAACAGCAGCACCGCGCCAGATATCAAACGGAGGGCTCTCGTGGAGCTGTCAAGGATCGCAGTGGTAATGGATTTCCCATTGTTCGACTAACAGGTTACAACAAAACAGCCGTACTTCAGGTTTTCATCGGCACTGACATAGGTCGAGTAGCGCCCCACATGTTCTACCAAGCGTGCAAAGTGGCTGGCAAGAACTCAACCCAATGCAATGAGAAAAAAGTAGACGGTACAATGGTTATCGAAATTGATTTCAAACCAGAGGCAGAGATGACTATTACTTGCGATTGCGTTGGTATACTTAAAGTATGTACATTTTATACTTTGAGTATCAGTTCCGTTTAAAAGCTTTGCAACGACATATTTACATTTTTGATTAAATCAATCAAATTTTTTTCATTATTTTCCAGGAACGCAATGTCGATGTTGAGCATCGTTTCCCTGATCATCTAGCACAAAAGAACAAAAAGAAATCGACACGCTGTCGTATGGTTTTCCGCACGCAGCTTTTGCGCAACGATGGCACATTTGAAACACTGCAAGTTTGTTCTAATCCTATCATATGCAGTAAGTGCGATTATCATTTGGAGTATGCAGCTTTTTAAGATATTTTATTATTTTTTTAGCTCAACCTCCTGGTGTTCCAGAAATATGCAAAAAATCACTTAACTCTTGCCCTGTGGATGGTGGCTTGGAACTATTTGTCATCGGTAAAAATTTTCTTAAGGACACTCACATCCTTTTTCAAGAGACTTTTGATAGTGTAAACTCGAACGATCCATCAACAGAAATATCCATGCGTCACCAACTAGTTGGAAGCACAGCAACACTTTGGGAGCAGAGTGTCCTTCCCGACAAAGAATATCTACACCAGGTAATATTGGTTGCAATATTTATGCAATAAATAAATTCTTGATCTATCTCTTCACAGACACATCTTATATGCACCGTGCCACCTTATATACACCAGAATATTCTTAAACCAGTTAACGTTCAGATTTCGATAATCTCAAGTGGCAAAAAGAGCGAGCCGCACACATTTACGTATACACCCAAAGGTAGCTATAGTACACTTGCAGCGGCCAGCTCCGTAAGCTGTAACTCGATGATAAATGGTACTTTACCGAGTTCTCAAGGTATGTACAGTGGCTCTCAGCTTAAATGATGCACTTTTTCTTTTAAAGTTCAAAGCGCTCTATCTTTAAAACAACGCAATATAGAAAATATCGAGAAATGCCATTTTTAGATATATTTTTCTATTCAACCAAGGAGTCTTTATTTGTTTTATTAAAATTAGATTTGACCAAGTTATCCTTGGAAAACCAAAAATAGTGCCAAAATTTATGTCACAGCTTTTTTGATGCATTAACTTCAGCCTTTAATAAAACTTGAATTTTAATATATAAAGTGGTTTTTATGGTTAAGTATGATAGCCTATATAATTAAGAACAGGTTTCACTCCATTTGGCATTGAATCCACCAATTTTTTCGGATTTTCTAGGCGTTGTTTTGGCCCATTCCTTTAATGATTTATATTTTAGCTAATCCTGGCTAGATATCATGGGTTTACAGATGGTAGTGTCTAGCAATGTATATAAATTTTGAATGATAACAACATCAGGTGATAGTACCGGAGGTTACACTAGGTAGCGACCGTTCCAGACGGCCCAGGACATCGTAATCCCTGCCTTGCACTTGGGATCAATATGTTGGTTGAATCAGAATTGGCCCCTTATTCCAAGAGTATCGGCACTTTTTTATGCATCAGAATATCAAAGTAAGCCCTTCTATTTGTTGATTCTTCAACAAAATCAAGGTTTCCAACATCGAAGGGTGGCCTGAATGGCCTACAATAATGTTAGTGTCACCGAGCTTAAATGCGTTGCTAATTTTTTTTACACAATTTCGTATTTGTGATTTTCACCTGGTGGAAGTCATTCAGTAGAAGCCAAAACATATTTTTTGGACTTATAAATGAGAACTACCGGGTCTTAGAAGTCTTTAGGCTTGGAAACATGGTATTTAGCGTACATTAGTCTCTTAGTTAAAAACCGCATTTAAGCTCATATAAAAACTCAAAAATGTGCGCTAGGTTTGTTTGGGCGCTTTACCTAGAAATGGGCGTGGCACCTTGGTTATGAAATTGGATGACATTAGAAGAGTTCTTACCAAATTTGTAGTAAATACATTTATAAATAATAACTAGTTTCATACAAAAAATCGAAAAAATATGGTAAGTTTGTATGGAGGCTATATGTAAAAATGGGCGTGGTACCTTGGTTTTAACATACAAAATTGCCTTGTATCACAAAAAGCTTAAGTTTAAAGTTTCAGGTCAATATCTTTAAAACTTACCGAAAAAAACGCATTGCGACAAACAGACGGACATGGCTAACTCGATTCGTCTCGTCGAGCTGATTAATAATATATTTACTTTATGAGGTCTTCGATGTTATTGATCAATAACCAGCTGGAAAGCAGTTTTGAAACTACTTTTTAGTGCGATACAGCCCTGTATTATTGCATCACTTTTAGCGCTCACTGCAATTAGATTCAGTAATGAGCATTTACAATGATAAAACAAAATCATATGTGTTTGTTTACATTTTCTTTGGTTTTGTTTTATTTATCTCACCTGCCAATTTGGTTGATAATTTCGTGTTGTTTTTATACCCTGTACCCAAAGGGTAAAAGGGTGTATTAAGTTTGTGCGAATGTATGTAACAAACAGAAGGAGTCTAGATAGACCCTATAAAGTATATATATTCTTGATCAGCATTGAAAGGGGAGTCGATATAGCTGTGTCCATTTGTCTGTCCGTCTGTCTGTCTGTAATGCTGTCTGCTGTATGAAAACAATTTGAAGACTTAAGAAATAAAGCTTCCATATTTGAATCTTAGGCTTTCCAAAGTCGTCAAGTGTGCGCTTGCAAACGGTTTTTCTCTAGCCCCATTTTAGGGGGTACCCCCATACAAATCTACCCCAAAATTGTGTGTTTTTGGGTTCCTATTCTAGGAAGTCCTAATTTGGTATAAATTATGTCTATGATAGTCCCAATGAAATATCCCAATTTGGGTGTGACCAACAAAATGTTAGATATAGTTCCCATACAAATATACTCCATTTTCTAAGTTTTTGCATGAAAATTCAATACAATGATGTATGGAAGTAGGATAGGACTTAGCTTAAGGTACATAAAGTTTGGGTACAGGGTTTCTTACAGTCGAGCATACTCGACTTCAGCGTTCTTTCTTGTTTATTTACTAAAACTGTGTATACACTTGAGTTGTATCAGACCAATGATTCCTAACCATCCGTCTCGATGTTCTATGTTAGTCACTGATGATCACACACAAACTATTAAAAGATTCGTGTGACGGGTATTAATGCTTCGTTCCCACCGAAGTTAACGTTTCTCCTTGTTTTTGTATTGCTTATGTGGAGCCACGCCCACCGCTCTTTTTCCACTTTCTTGGTCCTAGTAACTTGTGTACCGAATTTCTTTTCTCGTGTTTAAATATTTGTAAAATTACTATGAATCACGACCTAACACTGGGACTATGAGTCAAAAGGTGACGGGCGAAGACTTCGATGCCAAAGATCTCAGATTGAAAGACCGTGGGCCAAGCTCCCATTGCAACAGAGATCCTGGTGTTGGGACCATATATGCCAGCACCAGTGCCCGTTTCGGTGAGCGTATCATCAGTGAACCATTTACTGGTTGATGGTTCGAAACTAAGGTCCCCACTCGTCCAATCTGACCGATTGGGAAGAAGGAACGAAAAGCGTCTGCCAAAGCGAAACACCGTGGTCATACAGTCAGTTATCTTGCAGATCTCGATGCCAGGAAGGAATGAGTTTTAAGATGTTTGACTAAAGACATAAAGTACATAACTGTTCAGAGCTTGGATACGAAGGGCTTCCATAACGGCTGATGACATCGTGAAGATGTGTAGAGGCAGTAGACCAATGATCGCCTTCATAACAGCAGTGGGACAGGTCTTCATCGCCCCGGTGACACAGAATTACGCCAGACGCTGAAGTCGACCACACTGCTTAACCATGTTAATTTGCAGCAACTTTCGCCACTAATTTCTCCCAAATAGAGCGTAGGTAGCTTTGTTGATGGCGGTCTTAATGGTACTTGACCTCGTCGGAAAGACACAAGACAGTGGAGTTAATACTAACCGGGCCAATGTCGAGTTGGTATCGTCTAGAGAAAGGGTCCAAAACTGCTTTCTGAGGGTTAATGCTAAGTCCCTCCTTAGAACATCAGTTTGTTACAATTTGAAGAGCCAAACACATCACGTCAGAGAGCGTACGTCCGTATTTACCCGAGACCGTGATAACTTAGTCATCTGCATTGTAGCCTAACGAGTAAAACTCAGTTAGGAGATCATCTATTACGAGTGACCAAAACAAAGGGGAGGGAACGCTCCCTTGAGGACAGCCCTTAATGGCCTTAATGTCGACAGATACACTTCCCAGAGAGAACGAAATGAGGCGTTGATTAAGCATTGACTCAACCCACGCGATGGTGAGATCATCAATACCTCTTTGGGAGAGAGCCCGAGTGATGGAACCGAAGCCAGTGTTATCAAAAGCACCCTCCGAGGCAAGGAAAGCGCACAAAGCTATTTCCTTAGATTGGAAGGCTCTCTTAATGCTACCGACAAGGGTGTGCACAGCGCCTACCATAGATTTCTCCTTCATATAGGCGAACTGATTTTTATGAAGAGGGGAACGGGATTCAATGAATTGGGGATATCTTACAGTCGAGCATACAAGACTTAAGAGTTCTTTCTTGTTATTTTTTATGCGGCTGGTACATATACTAAACAAAATGTTAAATTTTGTCTTATTCGATCAGTTTTAAAGATTATTACGTTCAAATTTTAAACTCAAGTTTTCTATGTATTTTTTTTACTTTGTATTTTGAAATCCAGTCAAGCCATCTTGTAGGTATACCCCCATACAAACATACAACATATTCTCTAGCTCTTATACGAAAAAAAACTTCTTTATAGAGCTAAAAGCTTCAAATATGTTGATAGTTTTATATTTTCTCTCACTAAAACAAAACACCATCCGCATCGAAAATTTTTTATTAGCTAATCCAATAGTTATTAAACATAGTTATGGTATTTAAGATGTTAAGATATGCTATACTCAATAAAGAAACAACTTAGCGTAACATGGCCATGCGCAACCTCCTACAAGTGGCCAGTATGACACAGCCAAGCACTTTATAAAATCGCAAGTTCATCGGATGACAGTGTTCAATTGGAAATCGGTTGCCAACCACAACAGCTGCACCATGCCAGATGTCAAACGGAACGCTCTCGTGGAGCTGTTTAAAATCGCAGTGGTAATGGGTTTTTCATTGTTCGACTTCATCGGCAGTGACATTGGTCGTAAACCGGCCGTCCCACATATTCTACCAAGCGTGCAAAGTTTTCAACTCAATACGATACGATAAAAGTCGACGGTACAATGGTTATCGAAATTGAATTGAAAGCAGAGGCAGAGATGACTATGACTTGCGATTGCGTTGGTATACTCAAAGTATGTACAATTTATCAGTGCCGTTTAAAAGCTTGGCAACCACATTAATGGAATTTATTTTATAATCGAAAGAAGCATACGTTTGATATTTAAAACTAGGCTGCACACCTGCTGAGATTTAATGACGTGCTCAATTTCGAGCATATGTTGGCAAGCGCCATTTGCATTCCATATAACTACTTTAAGGCTTGGATACATTATTACTAATAAGAGACGTGACCATTTGCAGTATGTTTGATATCTGTTCAACCAACTTATTAGTCTGTTTCATTTGATTTTCCATTATCAATTCAAGTCTCTGTAGCCTTTCATTAAATGCATTGTCTGAATTATGTGGTATCTGATTGCCATTACTGCTAGTTGCATTATTTGTGGTCCTTCCTCTTACAATATCCGCATAGCTATTACTGCCCGAAACTACGTAGTTTCTCAAATTTACTCTACTCTGTATGCCATTATCATTAGCTGTTTTGCTATTTAGGGTTTTTTCCTGAACTTTTCGGGTAGTTCATGAAGCAGTTCGTCGAAATGTTGTTTGGTTAACTTCACAACCTTTATATGAAGCTGTATGTGGTTTGTCGCAGTGAACGCATTTAGCTGCTGCAGTTTTTTCTTTTGTACAGTCTTCGGAGCGATGATGCATAGCACATTTTACACATCTAAATGGTTTAGTACAATAACTTTTTGTGTTACCGAATTCTTGACATCTATGACACTGTACTAAGTCATTAAACTTGGTATGTTCGAAATGAAAACATGCATAAAGACCTAAGACTACCAACGGTTGTAGAGGAGATTGCACGTCGTAGCAAAAATTATTTCAGAAAACTTAATATACATCCAAATATTTTGGCAAGAAACCTTCTTAACCTAAATACGCAGCGTAGACTGAAAAGATCTCATCCCTCGGATCTTCCAAACCGTCAATCGTGATGAGGTACTTGTACTGGGTCTGCTCAGTATTAATTTGAATTTCTCCCTAGCCAAACCGCGTTCTAAATAAACTATAAGGTCAATTTGTTAGGCTAGTTATAAAATTTGATTATAGTCCACAATTGGACTGATTGCAAATAAAGTAGTCATTAAAAAAAAAAAAAAAGGCTGCACACCGCTATAAAATTGTAAACAGTGCTCGATACTTTTGAGCCGATTGTTTTGTACCCAGACCGGCTTATAAACAGAGTCGAACTGCTTTTTCTTCAACCGAAGAGGTGGATTTTTAACATTTCCGCACATTTTAAAACGTTTTTCTCAACTAATTTCGACATTGTTTTAATCTTTAATATACATTTTTTATACCTGCACAAATAGTGTGAAACATATATATTCAGTTTCTCGGAAAGTTTTTAACGCATAAAAAGCCTCTATAAAGTATATATCTTCTTGATAACCTCGACGAGTCAAATCGATTTAGCTATGTCCGTCTGTCTGTTTGTTGCTGCTATTTATTCGTTAAATTTTCAAGATTTTGGGTGATATTTTATTCTTAAGCTTTTCTAGGTCCTGTGTACTTTCTAAAACCAAAATGCCCACTTTTATACATAGTCTTCATACAAACATACAACATTTTATCAATACGAAAAAAAGTTCTTTATAGAGCTAATTGCTTCAATAATGGTACAAATGCTTTTTATATCAAGCCAAATCTTCAGTATAAAAATGGTTGATATCAAACCGAAATTTTCAAATTTTTAAAGGACATTTTTAATATGTTAAGCATTTTAACTTTGAATTTAAAACAAATGCTTAGAACTCGATGATCTATCCATGTCAAATGATGTGTTTTAGGTATATAAGCTTCTGCCCAACCGAAATTAACGTTTTTTCTTGTCTTTTTAATTCAAGTAGTTGTGAACCGGGTAGAACTGAATCAATTTTGTCGTTTAAATGATTTAGTTTCTGGCTCAACACCGCTTTCTTTTAAAAGCACAAGTTCTTTTTATGGTACGAAGCAACTACTCCAAACCAAACTAAGCTGCATACAATCATTCATTTTACCCTGCTTGTGTATTTTATACATACACAGTATGTTCAATAAAGAAGGGGACTTCTTGTCAATTTTTTTTTGTCTACTTTTTGTCTATTGGACGTTGATAACTTTAGAAAGGTACAGGTCTCACCTTTCAAACGCAGCCAACTTCATGTAAATTGGTTGACAGGTTAAAAAGTTACTCGCTTTTTAATGACAGTATGTTTTGTGCTTGTGTTGTGTTCCATTGTATTTTAATGACTCAAGCACAAAACATACTGTCATTAAAAAGCGAGTAACTTTTTAACCTGTCAACCAATTTACATGAAGTTGGCTGCGTTTGAAAGGTGAGACCTTTACCTTTCTAATATTATCAACGTTCAACAAATGGCATTACGTGTTCAATGATTTGAACAAAAAGTTCCCTTATTTATTGAACATACTGTGTACATACATGTACACAGCACGCAATGTTACAAATTTAATCTTTACTCTGATTTTGTTGTTGTGCATACTGCGTATATGAATAAATATAATAATAAATAAATATGATTGATGTCTAGAGTTATTCTAGGTTAATTTGGATTTAAGACAAAGTGTAGTGTGGGTTACTTTTTTGAAACCACTCTGGTTCTGCCCAGCCACATTTTTTATGTATGGTTCCAGTCTATTACACAGTTCGCTGGATAGAGTTTTATAGGCGTGGTAGTTTGTGCAGACTGCGGGGTCTCATTGGGTACAGGTTGGCCACTATGGTTTCATTCGCTGGAAATGTATTCATTAGTTCATATATTGCATAAGAGTTATTGCATTATTATTATTATTGCTTTATGGGGTAATTGTACTGCTACCTGAAAGATATATTGTACACCCTAACTAGATAAATTTCTCAATCTAGCCCTTTTCTTTGAATGAATCTAATCATTTTCATAGGTTCGGTTCTCCTAACCTGCTCTAATCCCCCTAGCAATGACATTCTGCTTCTGGATGTAGCTACACATTCTGATAGAATATGGATAGGTGTTTCCTCCATACTACCACAGAATCTGCACTCAGTAGAGCTTGCTACACTCATTACATGTAGGTGTTTCCTAAGTCTGCAGTGATTTGTTAAGAGCCCTATCATGATCCTTAGCTGAGTTCTATTCAGCTTAACCAACGCTTTGGTAACCTTAGAGTTGAACCCCTCTATTAGCAATTTGGCCTGTCGCATGCCCCGCTTTTCATCACTGGCACGTTTTCTGCCATTACGTTTCGTCTCATTAAGTGTGTGGCTTCCAATGGGACAAAAAGGTTCTGGGCCTAATAATGAAGTTGCGGCCCCCTTCCTGGCTAGAGCGTCTGCTTGCTCGTTGTCTGGGATGTTAGTATGTCCTGGTACCCACAATAGTTGTACTCTGTTGCTCTGTCCTAGTACATTTAGGGTGGCTATAGCCTCTTGTACTAGTTTAGATTTTACTGTGTCTGACTGCAGCGCTTTGAGGGCTGCTTGACTGTTTGGCAGTATTGCTATATATCGCAGTTGTTATAGTTCCTGCCAATATTGATTTGTGCGCAACGAATTATGTCGCAGATCTCTGCCTGAAAGATGCTGGTGTATTTACCCAGGGATTCCCATAGTTCGGTTCTGGGGCCAGGTACACCCAAACCGGCGCCTTCGTCGGTGAGTGAACCGTCTGTGTACCACTTGATAGTGTGTAGTTTCATTTTGTAGGGGTGCGTTTTCGGCTGTCCAAGTTTTCTTGCTTGACCATCTGATGGTAAAGTCTTTGCCAATGTTGTACCTCTTGGCTATAGGGTCCATAGGCATTGACATAAGTTGAGACCCTCCTGTCCACGTTGACAGGAGTTTCTAAAAGATGCAGAATGTAATCGATTTTGTCTCCATCTATGAATACGCGGGAGAAGAGATTTTGTTGTTTTCTTTTTGAATTTGAGCTGGTCTTATTAGCGTTGGATTAATTTTTCCATGGTTTATATCCATAAGCAAGCCAATTACACTCAATTGTGTTTTTTCTGCCTCATCAATCCAACGTTGCAATTGATTCACCAGCATAAAAAAATTTATTGATTGAGGGGTAACAAAGAAGGGGTTTTTAACTGTATCAGATATGAGATTTAGTCTATCTGATAGTATTTTGAAGTTCCTGTTTACCTCATCTGTCGTCTGTTTGACCAGGTTTTTTGTTACATCAATAACCGAAGTTTGATTGCTAATGTACTCATTTATATGCTTTTGATTGTTTAGCAAATTTTTCATATTATACATTGTTAACACATCCAGTGATATGTCGAACATTGCACCTGGACAAATTAATGGCGTTTTGCAGCCTCTCTTTACTCTCCGTGGCGTTTCTTCAGCGAATAGCTTATTATTTTCTTCGATTGTATCCAGTTGGCGATTAATGTTATCTATCACTGCTTTGCACTGCTCCTCAAACTCCTGCATTTTTGGACAGATATGTTTGGTTTCGTTGAGTACAGTCGATGCTTGTTCCAAAAAGTTAAAATATGCTCCCATGTCAAAGAAGAATACAAACTGCCAGCTAGATGATACCACCTCTACTTTTCCTATTTTGTCCAAATAGATTGCTGCATTTGTACCGATTTCTTGCAATCGCACCTTGGAAGCCCTCTGTTTAGCATGCGGTGCCGCTGTTGCACTTTGCAATATCATAAAAGTGCAAAGCAGAGTATAGACAATTGATTTACTGCTCAAACTTTTTGTCTGTTTTGGTTTTTGTATTTCATCGTCTTCTATAATCAGAGGGCATACTTTCTGTATTGGGCGTTCTAAAACTGTGTTCTGTAGTTTTAATGATACTACCCGTACTTGTCCGTCTTTTCCTGGATGTGCTTCTAAAACTCTTGCCAACGGCCACTTTGCTGGATGAATATTTTCGTCTTTTATTATGACTACATCATTTTCTTTTAAATTTTCAGATGGACGTTGCCATTTATTTCTTTGCTGAAGGGTGTGTAAATATTCATCCCTCCAACGATTCCAGAAGTCGCGTTGTATTTTTGCACCAGTTTCCATTTATTCAGTGTAGAAACATTTATATTCTCTTCATCTGCTGGTACGGAATTTAGAGGCTTTCCTATCAAAAAATGACCTGGTGTTAAAGCGTCTTCGCCGTTTGAGTCGTTGATTGCGTATAGTGGCCGAGAATTTAACACTGCTTCGATTTGTGTTAAAACTGTTGTCATTTCTTCAAATGTAAGCTTTACTTCACCAATTGCTCTTTTAAGATGGTATTTCACAGATTTTACTCCAGCTTCCCATATACCACCAAAATGTGGTCTTGCCGGGGGAATAAAATGCCATATAATACTCTCATTTGCCAAAATTGGCGCAACTTCCGAATTGTTTCTTATACATTTCTTGTATTCGGCATCTAACCATCTACTTGCTCCCACAAAATTAGTTCCATTATCTGAATAAATGTGGGCACATTTTCCACGTCTTGCGAAGAATCTGCGCAGAGCTGCCAAAAACGCCTCCGTCTATAAATCGCTTACAGCTTCGAGGTGCATTGCCTTTGTAGATAGACATACAAATATTGCGATGTATCCTTTGAATGATTTCTGTCCCCGGCCTTTAGAGCACCGCATATTGATTGGACCAGCGTAGTCGACACCCGTAAACGTAAATGGGCTGGATGGTATGACTCTTTCTTGAGGTAAGTCACCCATTAATTGTTTTGCACCATCTTGACGATACCGAATACATCTTGGACATTTTCGAATAAAACTTCTGACATCATTCTTCAGTCCAACAATCCAATATTTTTGTCGTACAACTCAACTAATCTGTTACCTCCATGAATCGTTGAAAAATGAGCATTTTTGATAATCAGTTTAGTTAAATTTGATCTCAAAAGTATAATCGGATGTTTTGTATTGTATGGTAGCCCAGCATTTGCCAATCTACCACCAACTCTTAAGATTCCATCTTCGTCTAAAAATGGGTTAAGACTGATGATTCTGCTTGAACTTTTAATTGACTCTCCATTTAATAGCATGCTTATTTCTTCCTTAAAGTCACTTCTTTGCTTAAGCTTGATTATTAGCGCTGAAGACTTTTGTATTTCATTCGCCGATAAGTACTCTGTTTGTTCTTTTTTAAAATTTCGCCATCGCAGTACATATGCCATAACTCGTACAAGTTTAAGCCAACTGGATATACGAATTATTATATTTTCTATAAATTCGTCTTGGCTATGCGATGTTACCAACATATAAGTTTTAGCTTCTGCTTCTTCGTGAATTACTGGCCATTGCTCCTTTGATAATGTTAACCATTCTGGTCCTTTCCACCATATTTTTAGACCAATAAGCGTAGCCGGCGTAACACCCCTTGATGCAGGATCCCCAGGATTGTCTTTTGATCTGACATGTTGCCATTTTTGCATGAGGAACTTTCTCATGAATTTCAGCAACTCGGGTCCTTATAAATTTGTCCTTGTTTTGAGCGTTTTTTATCCATGCTAATGTTATTGTTGAGTCGCTCCAGGCATAGACTTCACATGCTCTTTCGATAATTAATTTTGTTCTGTGAACCAATTTTGCCAGAAGATGTGCTGCACAAAGTTCCAGTTTTAGCAATGTTTTCCTATTTTTCAGCGGATTTACTTTTGTTTTTGCAGTTAATAGGTTGACTGAATTGCCGACTTTTAAATATACAACAGCAGAATAAGCCTTTTCAGATGCATCACTAAAAGCATGCATCTCTATTTTTGAGCTATTGTATATTCCAATCCAACGAGGAATTCGAAGATCTTCGAGCGCTGTAATATTTGCTAGAAGCCAAAGTCTTTGCATATATAATTTTGCTACAACTGTGACTGGTGCCAACCATCCTAATGGGTCAAATATTTGCGCTATTTGTGATAAAATTGTTCATTTTGTGCATTTGTTTTGATTTTTTAAGTTTATTATAAACTTAAATACATCCTCTTTGGGCTCCAGTGTAATCCAAGTGTTTTGATGGATTCATTTTTATCAATTTGAATTACGTCGCTTTCATTTTCAGCATCAATGACTTCCGTTACTTTTTTGAGTTTGACAGCCATTTTCTCAAGTGAAATCCAAATTTTTTAAGATGTTCACTTATCAAAGCCTGAATTTTTTTGCATTCATTTATTGAATCTTCTCTGGTCATCAAGTCATCCATGTAAAAAATCTTCCTTGATGATCCTCTGTAGCCAGTTCATATTATTTGAACATTTGTCTGCTATCTCGAACAAAGTTCTAACTGCCAAGAAGGGTGCTGATGCGGTGCCATACGTCACGGTGTTAAGCTCATATTCTTCCATTATGTTTGTTGAATCGTTGCGCCATAAATTAAGTTGATATACTCGGTCTTTTTCGGCAATCTTAATTTGCCTGTACATTTTCTCAACGTCTGCTGTGAGTGCTATTTTCCAGCACCGCCATTTCACCATAATATCAAATATGTCGCGCTGCAACTTTGGTCCCGTGTACATGATGTCATTAAGACTTTTGCCATTTGTTGACTTTGCAGAGGCATCGAAGACCATACGAAGTTTTGTGGTGAAACTATCTTCTCGAATCACCGCCTGATGTGGAAGGTAAAACTTTGCGGGCAGTTTGTTCCTTACTTTTGACATATGACCAAGATTTACGTACTCTTCAATAAACTCTTTATATTTTTCTTGAAGTTTTTCATTTTTTTTAAATTTGTTTTCCATTGATATCAGGCGCGCCATCGTTTGTTTTTTAGACTCTCCGAGTTCAACATCCTCCTTAAATGGTATTTCAACTATAAAACGGCCATCGGTATCTTGTTTTACAGTTTCTGCGTATTTTTGTAGACATAAATTTTCATCGACTGGATTATTTTCATTTTCTTCTATTTCTTCAAGCTCCCAGATGAAAGATTTTCAAGATTTGTTACTGCTGTCAAAATTTTTTTATTATTACGTTGTTGAATTATTCCCGATAGTATCCAACCAAGTTTTGTAGCTTGCCCAACTACTCCATCCATCTTTGTAACTCCATTTTCCAGGATCCTACCAAATAAATCACCACCAATCACCATATCGATTCTGTCGGATTTGTTAAACATTGGATTTGCCAGCGTGTAGTTGCTCCATTTTAAAAGATCATACTCAAATGATTGATCTGGTTGCGCACCCGTCAGTGAGGGTAATACAATAGCGTCTACTTCCTCAGTGAAGTTACTTCTGAATCTTGGTCGAACTTGTATTTTAACTTTGTAGTTAGACTCTCCTACTACAGCTTCACCAAGTCCATGAATCTTTGTCTTTGTTTTTATTTTCGGGATTCTTAATATTTGAGCGGTTTCCGTCGAAATGGCTGTAATTTGGGAGCCTTGATCTAGAAGTGCCCTTATCAATATGTATTCGCCGTTGGCTGCTCTTACATTGATTTGTGCAGTAGCCAGAATTACTGCAGCAGATGAATCACTTAAGGTCATTAAACTTTTCTTATTTTCATTTGTTGATTGTTCCGCGTGTAAACTATCATGATGATTCTGCGAACAAGAATTGCATTTCAGTTTTGGTGTTGGACATTTTTCACCATATTTGTGATTTATGCACTTATAGCATAAACTTTGTTCCTTTACAAAATTTCTCCTTTGTTCAACTGAGATTGCTTTGAATTTTCGGCATTCGCTAGTCAGATGATTTTGAAACTTGCAATAGAAGCACATTTTCCTTGCAAGTTGTCCCGAGGCCGCTGACATATGGTGAGCTTTGAATGCCCGCTTTTTGTCTGTTGATGACTCCTTGTCCGCAACAGCTTTTAATGTTTCATAGCGACGTTCCAAAAATTCCATGATGTCCCGTAATGTTTTTACCTCTTTCGGCTTTGTAACTGATTGCTCATATAGCGTTAACCCTTCTTTGTCTAGTTTTCGACATATTATTCTAGCGATGAAGGGTTCGTCATCTTTTATTTTAATGTCTAGAGCACGAATTGCATTGAGACATTCATTCGTCGTGTCCAACAGCTGTCGCACACTTTCTGTATTGTAGCTGTTTATTTGGGGTTGATCTAGAACTCTATCCCATTGAGTCGAAAATAATATTCTTTTATTTTCGTATCTCTGTTGCAATAGTGCCCAAGCCACATTATAATTACTGCTTGATATCTGTAAATGCTGAATCAAGCGTGCAGCTTCTCCTTTCACGCATTGTTGAAGACGCAACATTTTCTCTGAATTTGATATGTACACATTATTATGCACCATATTTTTAAATAAATTGAAGAATGTCGCCCATTCTTTCAAGTCGCCAGAAAATGTTGGAATTTTGAGTTTTTCTAACTCTAAACAATCCCAGTGGCTACTTTGCTGATTTTTGAATTCATTCGCTTCTTTTCCTACTGTTTCTAAATGTAGGAAGCGAAGATCATTAAATAGGATATCAGCCTCATCATCTTGCAGCTCACATATTTCTTTCTGATACATGAACTTTATATCGTCGACCATTTCCTTTATAATCATTTTATTGGCTTCGGTTTTAAATTCTTCTTTTTTTAACCATTCCATAAGCCTTATTACTTCTCGTTTAAATTTTTGTAGTTTGAAGTAAGACTTATCTTGATAGTTATTGTCCTCCGATACTCCCTTGAATGATTCACTCTGATCCGGAGTTTTGGACCCGCTGGCATTTGCTTCCAGAACCGATACGTTTTGTTCCAGTACCAAATAGTCTTCCTTTAGCGCTTTGTTGATGGTTGCCATGATTTCTTCGTGTTTTTCAACTGTATTTTTATGCATGTTGTTAACGAAGTAATCTTCGTCAGCAATTCCATCTGCTAACAATTTCATGTGGTTAGCATCCATTTCTTTGCGATATTTATCTAGATATTTCACTAGCTCAGCGCAACTGCTTCTACGGATGCTCTTTGCATTAATTTAATTGTATAATTGCAATATTTTTTCTGCAATTTCTTTTTGAGAGTCAACTATTTTCACTCTGTTAATACCCATTTTTGCTGCTTAATTTCACTCAATTCGTACAAATAAACTTGTTGGAGGAAAATTTAAAGTCGCCTAGTTGACTTAGCTGTGCCTCTACTCACAGTTAGGTAATGTTTATTTGTATTGAATAGTGAATTAGCGTTTTTGGGATTTTTTTTTTTTGTGTTTTGTTGATCGCGTTCAACAATTTCACGTCGAGATTGAAGCTTCAAAATTCGCCTTTTTGGCTATTTACTTGCGTTTAGTTACTCTCGATGTTCCTTAAAGTTATAGCCCCAAGATCGCCTGGTCTGCTGTTTAAGCCTCAGACACGCCTTTATTTGATTCACTTTATTCGTTAAGACTTCGAAGATCAAAATGTTTTGTCGCCTAGTCTTTTACGGATCGATGGACCAATATGTACAAATAAACGTGCACACTTTGAATTCTGTTTTAGAACTAAATTTTATTTATAAAGATTTCATGTTTATATACAATTTCTATTTCTATTATAAAGTGGACTGTATGTGTAAAATTATATTATGTGTATGTTTACAATGAATATGAATATATGTTAAAAATAGCTTATAAATTTTAGGCGTCGAGTTTTATCGTTTGTGCAAGAGTCAAGAGTCATCGCATTGCTACTTAAGTGCTGAGCATCACTTAGCACGATCGTAAAATGTTATGACTTATGTGTGTGTTTAAAATTATTGTCGCTGCGGAATATCTTGCCTATTTTTATCGCGTAATAAATAAGTATAAACAGAAAAACCGAATCCGATGTTCATACTTGAACAACCACGTAATATATTTATGTGAGGTTGCCTAAGATGCTACTGCACAAGAATTTATATACAATATATACTATATAATTTTATGACATTTAAGATCCTATTCGGGTGTATTTTCAAGACAAACGTATTTTTTCTTTTTTTCAAATTTTTTAAGTTAATAGATGTTTTGTTACACTACATCTATGGCTCACCATCAGGTCCGTTTAGATTAAAATACAAAGGTGTGCCATCTAATGATTTAGGTTTGATAATACTTTTCATAGCGACAGAATCCTTCATTCATAGTAGATTCAAAGGAAAAGTATATAAAAAATCATATTTTTTAATTAAAAACACTTATAATAGCAACCATCACTAAAGCAACCAATGATATCAGTCGGTCGCATACTTGAAGTAAGATCATTGAATCATATAGCCCCTATAAACACCAGACGTACATATTTGTTTAAGAAAAGTTAGTCTAATCATCGTGTGACGGATATTGAAGCTTCTTTTTTCACCGAAATTAAAACTTTAACTTGTTTGCATTCACTCAGATAATATTTTTGGATATGATTTTTTTAAAACTGAAATCTCTTAGTTTCGAACTCTGGTAAAGGCAATTAAATCATCAGTAAGCCTGGCTGGCCAACGAAGTTATAAAAAAGTTATATCAGTTATACTGATTTTTTAATAACCGTTACATTCATTTTTACAGGTACATACATAGTGTGAAACGGGTATTAGAAGTTTATTGGAAAGTTTGTAACGCATGAAAGGAGGCGTAAAAAAATATCCTTGATCTCCTCGACGAGACTATCGATCTAGTCATGTGTGTCTGTCTGGCTGTCTGTTTGTTTCTGTGCTATTTATATAATATAATATATTGGGCTGAAATTTTAAACTTAAGCTTATCTAGGTCCTGTGTACTTCGTTAAAACGCCACACCTATTTTTAGGTATATCCCCCATACAAACATAAAACATATTATCCAGTACCTATAAGAAAAAAGTTCTTTATAGAACTAATTTTTAAATTTTAAAAAAATATTTTTGTTTTTTTTAGCAATTTAAGTTTACATTAAATACTGAACAAATGCTGGACACGAAGAACTATATACGTCAAATGATGTGTGACAGGTATATAAGCTTCGTTCCCACCGAAGTTTATGTTTTTCCTTGTTATACCTGTTACAAAAAGTATAAACGGGTATATTCAGTCTATCGGAAAGTTTGTAACGCTCTAAAGGAGACGTCGTAGACCGTATAAAGTATATATATTCCTGATCAACTCGATGAGACGAATCGATCTAGCCATGTCAGTCTGTCTGTCCGTCTGTAGTTATGCAATTCATTCGGTTAGTTTTAAATATATTGACCTGATATTTGGAACTTAAACTTTTCTCAGCCACTCCCATTTTTAGGCATAGCTCCAATACAAATTTACCGCCCATTTTCGAATTTTTGTATGAAAATAAGTAGTATTTAAGCATGTACTACTATAACATATAGCCCTATACAAACTTTTTTGTAATATTTTCAAGAAAATTAAATGTATTAACTTTAGTTGTATCTGACCATTGACCCCCATCCATACCATCTCAAAGTTTTATCTAAGCTACTGATGTTCACACAAAAACTATTTTAAAATTCATGTAACGGGTATCTAAGCTTCGGTTTTACCAAAGTTTACGTTTTTCCTTGTATTTCTTTATTTTTAATAATAAAACTTTGTTGAAAACTGTTTAACTAAATTATTTTATTCTTTTAAGATGTATCAACTTTTATGGATACAAACGCAGCTGTCGAAAGTACATCCAAAAGCTGGCCAACGACTGCGGCTTCCGTTACCACCGCTGTTGTTGAAACGAAACATGAGATTGACTTAGGCATGATGCCGCCGCCAATAACTACACAGATACCAATGGGTGTGCGACGATCTTCATTACCGAACACAGCTCCCATGATTACCGATCAACAATTGTCTCATTTGAACGTTGTCACTAATGCGACCGAGGCGCTCAAGAGTGAGCTTCTCGATGAAAATAGTTCAAATAGTCCTCTGACCGCAGACACACTCCACTCACCCGAAATGCTTAACCCTCACAGTCCCTCTGCTTTACAGTACCATACACGATTTGGCCAAAAGACTATAGATACTATCATGTTTGACCAGACGAATAGCTTACATGGCTTTCCAGTTTCCGTTCCTGTACAGGTACAAGTACCTGCAGCAGTACAAGTGCCTACTCCCAATGTCGTTACATCCGCCGAAATAGATCATGCAGCAGTTGCAGTAGCTGTCGAGTTCGCAGTCAAAAATGAAATTGCTAAACAAGCAGCCGTGACAAATGTGGATAAATTTATCAGCGATTTGACTACATCTTCAACCGTTTCTAATGATGTCGCTGATCCAAACCTTTTTCCCACATCTGCGGTCATTGATCACACTATTAACAATATAATGCAACAAGAAGTGGAAGTTTTGCAATCACCATCAGGAGCACAGCCAAGCCCTTCTATGGCCAGTAATTCGTCGACGTTAACGGCAACTGTTTCGAATGTAGTATCGCCCTGTAACTCCATTAATGGACACAGTTCGGCGCTTAGTCAGGATATTATACTCAACTCTGAGCCTGCAGTCTCACTCGGTACCATACCCATGCAACAACTATTGCCTACAACGAATGCCACATCTGTGCCTGCAGCAGCTGTAGATGTTGTATCAAATGTGGTACCGGCAGGCGTCAACGCTCTATCAGCAGATATTATAATGAATCCAGCCGTTTCGCCTTCGACAATTCTCTGTTCGGCGAATGGCGCCGCTACAGCTGTGGTTCCAAACATAATGGCACCTCATCAGGTTACCATGGCGAATTCAATACTTAACGATATTGCCATGCAGCCACAGCCAACGCAACAAGACGCAACGGTAGCGGCGCTGGCTCTTAGCAACATTATGATGAGCCCGCCGACAGCGGCATCCGTTGTGGATGCGCTGCCACCTACAACAACTACTTTGCAACCGGAGGTGACAGCCGCAACATCAACAGCTGTCAGTAACCTTATCATAAAAGCAGCAGCAGACTTTATAACCACACAAGAACAAACTCAACAGCAGCAACAAGTTCATCAACAGATGCAAGTACAGCAGCAACAGGTAGATGTATCCCAGCAAAGTCAAACGGCGTCAGGCAGTGCAACTGCCACTGATCCATCTAGTCAGTCTCTGGTCAATATAATATTGGGTCACCCTGTATCATCCGCTGCAACTGCCTCGTCTGTTGTGCAAGCACCAGCATCTGCTGTGGCAGAGAACACCTTTCCCTCTCAAATTACAGCACATTTACCCGCGGTGCCCACCACACAACAAGAATCTCTTTTCGTTGCTTTAGCAACGGAAAACCCATTGCGAAATCCCGTTTCTGCAGCAGTGACAGCCAACGGTGCCGTTATGACTCAACAAACCACAGTGTCTCCTAATACCAGTGCCACAACCATACTTCCTTCTGCAGTAGATGCTGCAGTGGATGCTGCTGCTGAAGTACCTTTACCGCCACCTTTACCTCAGGAGTTGACTACTATGTCAGATCAGGACCTCATAAGCTACATTAATTCAAGCACTTTCGATCAAAGTATGTATAGCACTAGTTAGCAAACCTAGTTTTTAAAGCGATAGAAATTTACGTTTTTTCAAGGGCTATTGTAGTGTTTCTAACACCGAAACCATACTAACTTTTATGTCCGTCACACATACTGAGAAGTCGAAATGTTTAAAAACAATTTTTTTGACTGACGGGCATAGTTGAATTTATTAAAAACCTGACGCGATGGAAAGAAATGGATACCTGATTCGAATTCATCGTCCTCAAAATCATACGATAAACATAAATTTTTTTTTTTCTGATTCCGATCAGTTTAACTCCCGTTGAGGAAGAATACATATATTCACAAACAGTTGGACGAGACGAATACAATGGTGGGCACAAAAATGTAACAAATATATTTTAGTTGGTGTTTATTGATGATGTTTTTTGTATTTACTGCACATGCCTATACATAAGTCACTTCTTTCTTTTTTTGTTAATTTTTGCGTACTATAAAGGTTCGATCATAATTGGTGAGAAGATCCACTAGCTGTCTACCAATTTAACCTATTCCATTCATTTTAAAAAAATATTCAGATTAAGAACGGATGATTCGCTGAAAATGGACTGGGCAGAACAGCCTACAAATGGTGTCTAAGATGCTAAAGAGAGGTTTACCTCTTGACACAGCACTCAAGTAAGCCTTGCCGTTGTTAAACACCGATAGAACAAGTATTTCGCCCCAAAAATAATGATAGTCCATCTGGGTATGAACAAAGAGGATCTGAAGAACTAGAAGAAATTCAAATTACACTGGTCGACACGGAAAATGATTCAAGCATCGAAATTGTTCTATCTTTTAGATTTTTGATCGCTGAATGCTAATCTGATCCCAAAAGCTTTTCACATTTGATATTAATATTTTATTTATTAATATTTTATGTTCCTTTAAAAATTTAATTATATGTATTACAAGAAATTATTTAAACTAAACTACATTCGTCTTTAAGACTAACAACTTTCTATCTATTCTTGATATTCACCACATGAAATATAATAGAGTTAGCCTTTTGAGTAAAATGCAATTTAATTATGCTTAGGGACTTATATTACGAGTTTCCCTTAAACTCGTAAATTATGCTAAAATTATGATCTACTATGGTTTTGACATAATGGACATCATTTACATTGTTTACGAGGCATTTAACACTTTTTGAGGAATACCCCTTTGTAATTATATATAGTTTACCCGACTGAATTTGATGTTTATATATACTCTGGACGGTGATTTAAGTAAAATTGATTGCATACTCTTACCCGTGAAAATGTAAAAGAACGTAAATATTCTTTCGCTGTGAAATAGTGTAAAAGAAAATTATAAAACATTTTTTTTTTTTTTTTTTAAACTAGTTTGAAGGATCTATATCAATCTTTGGATGACATTCAAGTACAATAGATGACTAAATAATCATCATCACTGAAAAATATTCAACAATGCAGTTTCACCACTAAGCAAAGCTGAGTTAGGACATAGACACACTCAACTACCACAGTCTCCAACTAAGAATGCAAAAAAATATTTGTGTAACGAAACAATAAAAAATAAACTTCATACCATTTATATAATGGAAAGCAGTTTCAACGAAAAAAAACAAACAAAAATTTAACTAATAAATGAAAAATTTTAAAGTTTTTTATAAACATTGGAGTATTATGTAATTTTCGGTGTAAATAACTGCTTTGTTTTTTTTTGTACTTTTTTTTACACAACTCAACCATAGTATGTAATATCTCAAAATGTTACATTAAACGACTGCCATAAATGTGTAGGGACATTTACGTATGCATGTATTTCTATACATTAAATATATACTTCTATGTATGAGTATATAAATAATAGAAAACTTTTTATAAATAGTCTAATGTTATGGAGCGATCTCTTAGATCTCTTCTGTATTAAAAAGAGGAGCTTTCATTAAAATTATACCTTATTTTTATGACTAGCCGGGTTCAATAGCTCTTGATCTGATAAATTTTTCTGCGCATTTATTTTTCCGATATCGGCGATATTAACGATAATATAGCGGCAAACGTGATATAAGTTTTTATTGGATTTCTGCTCACAGAATTGATAGAGAATTTTTAAATAATTTCATTTTTTTGCTAGTAATGTAAGGTGGTCAAAAATCTCCCTTCCGCCTTTTTTACTTTTGAATTTCGCGGTTATGTAAAGACTACAGAGCAAAAAGCGGAAGGGAGATATTTGACAACCTTATATTTGCAAACAAACACATGTATAAGGTTGTCAAATATCTCCCTTCCGCTTTTTTTGCTCTTTATTCAATGCTTTATAAAAAGTGTTACAGTGATCGGATTTAGTTCAAATATGCGCCGTTTTGTTCGATAATCTGTTTCCATCTAGACGGCAACTTCATAATACCCCTTTGTAGAACCCCTTGAACGAAGGAAAACTTCAAAATAACTTATAACTTTTGAACGTAGTATCCAAACTAATGAAGTCGTTTGTAGGTTTTGTCAAGACGAGCTTTGTACATAGCCGCGAAATTCAAAAGACAAAAAGGCCAACTTATATCTAAATACTATAATTTTTTTAAAAATATTTTTTGTAAAAAATTCTATCAAACTTTTTTGTAAAAAAAAATTCCTTGACTTCTAGGTCGTAAACACCCACACCCTCATTTTTTTTAATGTTGTAGTCTATGCTTGATTCTTTCCTGGTATTTTTTACAGACTTTTAAAATATGTGGAAGGCATTTAAAAAAAATTTTAAATTTTTTTACTCAAAATACAGGTAAGTGTTTACATAGCGCAGTCGGCCATCTTTCGCCGTTGTGGCTGCCGTCGGCTTATAAAGTAAAAGTAATCATGTGTGTGTGACAGGTAGCAATTAATAAATCGCAACATATGTTTGACCCTTCAATACTTTTGACATGTTGATTTTGTCCTATCTATACAAAGTAAGTAATAAAATTAAGTATTTTGAAAACAAATATCTTTTATTTATTATTTTACCTTCTCAATATACTATAGTGTAATTTTTGTCAAAACCAAGCTGCCACGCCCATTTTTGAATTTTTGTATGAAAAGATGTATTATTTATGAATGTATTCACTCCAAATTGGGCAAAAACCATCAAATATAATTCTTATCTCTCAAACTTATCTCTCATTTTCTGATATCTCCAAGAAAATTATTGTTATACCAGTCGATCTAGTCATGACCGTCTGTCTGTATTTAGTTTTAAAGATATTTACCTGAAATTCGAAACTTAACGCCCATGTTAACTTATAGCCCCCATACAAACCTATCGTTTTTTTATATTTTTTTAATGAAAATAGCTATTGTTTACGAATGTATTCACTCCAAATAGGATAAAAATTTTATAATTATTATTTATATTGTGTCTAAAATTTGGTTCTATCGGACTTTTTTTCCAATCCATTCCTTTTCCAAATTTCACCTAAGCCACTGATGATCATAAGTAAACTTAACCAAGATGTGGCGGGTATTTAAGCTGCGGTTACGCCGAAATAAATTTTTTTAATGTCTTCCACATATTTTAAAAGTCAGAAAAAATTACCAGGAAAGGATCTTTGCATACACTACAACATTTTAAAAAATTGAGGGTGTTTACGATCTAGAAGTGAAAAAAAAAATTACTTAAAATTAAAAAAAAAAAAAAATTGGATAGAATTTTTTTACAATATATTTAGGAATATATTGAAATTATTTTAAAAATTCTCAATCAATTCTGTGAGTAGAAATCCAATAAAAACTTATATCACGTTTGCCATTACATTATCGTTAATATCGCTAATATCGGGAAATCAAATGCGGAGAAAATTTCTCAAATCAAGAGCTATTGAACCTAATTTAAGGATATTTAAACATCGCTGGAGGCAGTTCCTTCAAGCTTACTCGGCTATGCCCTTTCTCATTTTTCGGCAATAACTCAGTTTTATTGCCGAAAAATGAGAATGAGCGAATATTGAGTTTTGTTTTAAACTAGTTAAAAGTTTATCGGATACGCATGAAATTATCGTCAAAAGAGTGTTACGCTGCACGTCTTCTATCCTATGTGCATAACGGTTTCTCCGTTTCATTGACGAAACCGCTCGTAACGTTCATAAATGAAACTGAGAAACGTAGGATAAAAGACGTGCCGCGTAACACTCTTTTGACGATATCTCGAGAACTAAAAGACCCATCCATCGATTTTTTTTTATTAAAATAAAGGTAAAATAATAAGCTTTCATTATATTGTGACGAAAATAAAAAATATGAATTAGCACACATAGAAAAAAAGGTTTAAAAAAGTTTTTTGTGTTTTTCTACATGAATTTTTAAACTTTTTAAATTCACTTCAAATTTATTTAAAACCTTACAATTTTCTCTACACGCCCTATAAATTTCATTGAAATCGGTTGAAAACTCTTTAAATTACAAGACTTTGAAAAAATAAAGGGCCAAAAATTAAAAGTGATGTAATTCCCAAAATTTTGAAAATTTTTCAAAAATACTTTACTGAGCTATTACTACCCCCAAATACTACAAATTGACCAACTTTGAACAAAATCAAAAACTTGACTTGCAACTTTGATCTTTTTCGTATGGAAACTCCCACCTGTTACACATAGTGTAAACAGGTATATTCAGTTTGTCGGAAAATTTTTAACGCATTAAAGGAGGCATCGTAGACCCTATAAAGTACATATATTATTGATCAGCTCGATGAGATGAATCGATTTAGCCATGTCCGTCTGTCCGTCTGTCTGTCTGTTTGTTGCTGCACGATTTATTCGCTCAGTTTTAAAGATATTAAGCTGAAATTTTAAACTTAAGCTTTTCGAGGTCCTGTACTTTCTATGTTAAAATCAATGTGCCACGCCCACTTTTAGGTATAGCTCCCATACAAAAGTACAACATTTTTTCAAGTTCTTATAAGAAAAAAATGTATTTATAAAGCGAATGGCTTCAAATATGGTACAAATGCTTCTTATACCATGCCAAATCTTCAGTTTAAAATTGGTTCAAATCGGACCGCGAATTTCTAAATTTGTAAGAAAATTTTTAATTTGTTTACTATTTTAAGACAAAATTTAATACAAATGCTGCACACGAAGATATATCCATGTCAAATGATGTGTAACAGGTATATTCATAAACTTCGGTCCAACCGAAGTTAACTTTTCTCTTGTTTTATGTTGCTTTAGACAAAAAAAAAAATAAAAAATAAAAAAAAGCAAAAAACGTTAACTTCGGTAGAACCGAAGCTTAAATACACGTTACAAAACACTTTCAATAGTTTATATGTTCACCAGGTGCTTAGATTAAATTTCACGATGAATTTGGTCAAATTTGTATGGAGGCTTTATTTTATATTAGCTTTATTTTATATTTAGTATGTTGTATGCCAAACAAGCATATGCCCACAATATTGTAGTGTATACAATTTATCAAGTGGATATATGCCTGACTTAAAGTAAGAGTATCATACTCATAACATATAGTGACACTTTGTTGCTTTGTTTATATAAACATAAATACACATGCGCTGAAATACGATCAGCCACTTATGCGGACTGACCGCAGCGTGGGATCGCTAGCGTAAAAACTTTTCAAGTATGTGCCGTCTGCACATATGTATACATATACACATAGCTACATAAGTACATACATACTGTAACTCTCTCTCTCTTGCCGACGTTCTTAGCGGCAGAGCTCACTCAAAATATTCTATGTAATAAGCTTTGAACTAAAATTGAATAAAGGAGAGAAATCACTCTCAGTTAAACTGTCAAATTGAAAAGATGTGTTTTTTTTCCTAAATACACAACATGGCGACCGTGACACCGATCTTAATCTTCGGATAAACCAACAAATGAATCTTTTTTAATGGAAACTGTTTAAAAGGTATTATATTTTGTTGTTAATTAAAAAAAAAAATTGTTTTAAAAATAATAAAATTATAAACGAAAAAAAAAAAACGCACTGACGATATCGCGCATTTTTATGAACAAAAAAAAACACAAAGAACAACAGCCTGTGCAGCAACAACAGACTACGCAGCAGCAACAACAACTTGAAGACAGTAACAACAACAGCCTATGCAGCAGCAGCAACAACTTGAAGACATTAACAACAACAGCCTATGCAGCAGCAACAACAACTTGAAGACAGTAACGACAACAGCCATTGCAGCAACAACAACAACCTGTGCAACAGCGGAGCGGCATCATAAGCGGCGTTGGAAATTACGTACTGAGTGAGTAGAGGCTCTGAGCTATGCCTAAAGGCAGACGCAGTGGAATGCAAAAATGGCTAAAAACAGAAAAGCCGAACTCCTAAAACTGCTATTTTCCCCCTAACACAACAATAAGTTGGGAAACAGGCAATAAAATTCAAGCTGAAATCTACAATATCGAGTCGATTCAGCAAAAACATAAAGAAAGCTCAACCTCTACAAATTATACATTCAATAATAAAATTGAAGTTATAAACTCGTGCGTTTCCACTCCAGCTCCAAACAAGAAGATACAACTTGTAACAAAACAGGAAGCAAAATGTCCAGCTGACTGTCCTGGACCACTGGAGTCAGCACATTGCAAATACACCTACTGTAAGAAGACCGGCACTGGCGAACCAACCCCAAAACGCCTGTGAGAAGACCAGCACCGGCGCCCCAACCCCCATGAAAGAAGACAACGTTCTGAATAAATAAATTGTAAAAAAATTTTTGTTAAATGTAAAAAAAAATTTATGAAATGTTAAAAAAAAAATATTGTAATACTGAGCGATAATTGCGTTGCTCGTAATAGAGTGTGGCCTGTGAAGCCATACAAAACATTAGACAGGAGATCACTGCGTTGATCAAATAGGAATAATTAATATAAAATGAAAAAGTAAATACTTTAAGTAATTATCATTATAAAAATACTGAATAGGAATAATTAATATAAAATGAAAAAGTAAATACTTTAAGTAATTATCATTATAAAAATACTGAATAGGAATAATTAATATAAAATGAAAAAGTAAATACTTTAAGTAATTATCATTATAAAAATACTGGATAGGAATAACTAATATAAAATGAAAAATTAAATACTTTAAGTAATTATCCTTACAAAAATACTGAACAAATAAAAAAATTTTTTTTTTTTCCTTTGCTTAAAAAAAAAAAAATGTTAATACAATAAATATATATTCTTTTTTTTTTCTCCTGTTGTAGAAAAGAAAAAAAAAAATACGAGAATATTGAAGTTAAAAGTAATGCGTTCAAATTCAATCCTAAAAGAGGATAGTATATCAGAAATAGGAAATATGTTGGACCACGAGTCTAAAGTAGCGGATTCAACCGCAAATGTTATTAATAATGTCGAAAGTGTATCAGTTGATTTAAAAGTAATTACAGTTATACTGGTAATAATTGGTGTTTTGTTACTAGCAAACACACTAACGAAGCTATAGAGGTTGCACAATAAATGCTTAAAGAAGAGATACACTAGTAGGGCAAATAATTTAGATATGGTTTAAAATGATAAACAAAATAAATGAAATTTATAATAACGAACCAAATTTTAGAATAAATTCATTGCAAAAACATCGCGAGTTCATCAGAATTGCTGAATTCGAACACGAATATATAGAAACTTTTCAAAGAGTCGCAAGCCCATTGATCAGTTGTTCAAAAACTGAAAAGAGTATGATATTGAGTACATTGCCTTACGTAATGGTCAAAATAATCAGCGAAACTCATAAAATACTTGGTACTACAACATGCTGCGCTTACACCGCTAAATACTCCAGTATCCATCAAACAATGGAATGGAATGCATTAGCGAGAAAAATAAATGATTATAAAGACAAGTTCGAAAAATCATATAAATGTATCAATTCTGATAAAACAATAAAATCAGATACATTGATACATCACGCGCAAATATTAACAGATCAATATAATAACATTGTAACAACAATAAACCAAGTCAATGCTAGATTGACGCAGAAGCATAAAAGTCAATGTCAAAAAATTATAAAATCTTTACAAATAAGATTATATAATATTGGTATTAGACGGAGTATTGTAATAACAATCCCAGAAAATACAAATCTACTGGCTGAATTCAACAAGAACCAGTTAGAAGATTTGGATGAGTCTAAACCAGTAATCAATTCAGATAGTGACAGTGACATCGAAACGCTCCAGGAAAATACAGATATTACAATGACTAATCAAGTAGCCTTGGATAGGGAATATGTGAAGCAGGTGTCCTCTTCAGTCCCTGAATTTGATGGCAAAAAGCTATCACTAAACAGATTCCTAACTGCTTTGCGCATTGTAGAAAGAACCAAGGGCAACCAAGAAGATATAGCAGTTGAGGTTATTAAATCAAAAATAACCGGCACAATTTTGTACAAAGTACAAGATGAAACTACTATATTTGGAATCATTAACAAGCTGAAAAGTAACGTAAAAGGAGAATCTTCTGACGAACTCAAAGTTAAATTTGCAAATATTAAACAAAAAGGCAAAACAGCAACTCAATATACAATGGAAATCGACAATTTGCGGAAGCAATTGGAAGCATCATATATTGATGATGGCTTAGACCCAGAAAATGCAGAAAAATTTTCCACAAAAGAATCAATAACTGCAATGACACGAAATTGCGAGCTTGAAAAACTGAAAATGATATTGGAAGCTGGTAACTTTGTTACTTTTAATGGTGTAATGGGTAAATACATCCATTGCAGCACAGAAATGACTGGAAGTTGTAGTACAATATTATTTCAACGAGGCCGCAACAATAGAGGAGGTAGTAATCCACCGCAAAGAGGTAGAGGCTATGGCTGCGGTAACTACAACTCCTATTACAATATCAATAATTACAACAACAATAGAAACAACAATAGAGGTGGAAGAGGTTATAGCCGAGGTAGGAATAATTCCAACCGAGGCAATAACCAAAACAGGAACAATAACAATAATGCCCGAGTTGCTCAAAATGCTTCGGGAAACTCCCAGACACCTCCAGATACTCAGAGTTAAATAATAGAATATATATACAGTTAACTTAAGTCTCAATAATTACGTATTATTCAAAAATGTTGCAACAAATAAAAAGATAACATTTTTGATTGATACAGGTGCAGATATTTCAATCATAAAAGAAAATTCTAAAGTCTTTCAGGAAATCCAAATTAATAAAACTATAGACATTAGAGGCATAGGAGAAAGAGTAATAAACTCCAAAGGGCTAGCCTCAATTGAACTCCAAACAGACAAATACATTATTCCATACAAATTTCATCTGCTTCATCCAGATTTCGCAATCCCTTGCGATGGAATAATAGGATTAGATTTCATTAAAAAATTTAATTGCCAATTAGATTAAAATAGTTCCGAGGATTGGTTTATAATTAGACCGCAAAATCTAAAGTATCCTATTAATGTTCCAATAACATTTAGTTCTGGTACTAATTCAACACTTCTACCAGCAAGATCCCAAGTGATACGCAAAATAGAGTTGTCTTCAGCAGAAGAAAACATTTTAATTCCCAAACAGGAAATTAAACCGGGTGTTTATGTTGCAAACACGATTGAAACAGCCCAGAATGCTTTTGTCCGATTTTTAAACACAACAGATACATGCCAAATTGTAAGCATTAATAATTTAAAATCTGAATCGCTATCGAACTACGAAGTACGATAGTTCTAAATATCAAAGACAATAGAAAAGAGTCTGTTCTTAATAAATTAAAGAAAAATTTCCCAACTTTTTTTAAAAAACAACTTGAAGAAATATGCACCCATTATAGTGATGTGTTCGGACTTGAAACCGAACCTATCACAACGAACAATTTTTATAAGCAAAAATTGAGACTTAAGGATGACGAGCCAGTATATGTGAAAAATTATCGATGTCCGCATAGCCAAACAGAAGAAATCCAGCGTCAAGTCGGAAAGTTAATCGAACAAAATATTGTTGAACCGTCTGTTTCACTCTATAACAGCCCACTATTATTAGTTCCAAAGAAATCCCTTCCGGGTTCTACAGAAAAAAAATGGCGATTAGTAATTGACTATCGAAAAATAAATAAAAAATTGCTGTCCGATAAATTTCCTTTCCCCAGAATTGACGATATTCTTGATCAATTGGGTCGAGCTAAATATTTTTCATGCCTTGATCAAATGTCAGGCTTCCATCAAATTGAGCTTGAGGAAAACTCAAGAAATATAACGTCTTTTTCAACAAGCAATGGTTCATATCGCTTCACGCGATTACCATTTGGATTAAAAATAGCGCCTAATTCATTTCAGTGAATGATGACAATAGCATTCTCACGACTTGAGCCTTCACAAGTTTTCCTTTACATGGATGATTTAATCGTTATTGGTTGTTCTGAACAACATATGATTAAAAATTTAACAGATGTTTTCAAACTTTGTAGAAAAGACAATTTGAGATTACATCCAGAAAAATGTTCATTTTTTATGCACGAGGTGACGTTTTTAGGTCACAGATGCACAGATAAAGGAATTTTACCAGATGACAAGAAATTTGACGTCATCAATAATTATCCTGTCCCTACGGACGCAGACAGCGCTAGAAGATTCGTTGCATTTTGCAATTATTATAGACGTTTTATAAAAAACTTCGCCGAATATTCACGGCACATAACAAGATTATGTAAAAAGAATATCCCATTTGAATGGACAACGGAATGTGAAAAAGCATTCCAGTACCTAAAAAAATAAACTTGTTCAGCCAAATTTATTACAGTACCCAGATTTTAGCAAAGAATTTTGCATAATCACAGATGCAAGCAAGCAAGCATGTGGAGCAGTTTTAACTCAAAACTATAATGGACTCCAACTCTCAGTTGCATATGCATCAAGAGCATTCACTAAAGGTGAAAGCAATAAGAGTACTACAGAACAAGAACTAGCAGCAATACATTGGGCAATAATACATTTTCGACCATATATATATGGTAAACATTTTACAGTAAAAACAGATCACATACCTTTAACATATTTATTTTCTATGGTAAACTCAAGTTCAAAATTAACACGCATGCGACTCAAGTTAGAAGAATACGACTTTACAGTAGAGTATCTGAGAGGAAAAGATAATTTCGTGGCAGATGCCCTGTCAAGGATAACAATATCCGATTTAAAAGACATGAATAGAAAAGTCCTGAAAGTCACTACCAGGCAACAAAGTAGACAAAACAATTCCTGCGCAGGAAATAAACAAGAACTATTGCCAAAGCAAGTCTTGAAAAAGCTTCTAAGCCCAACGTATACGAAGTCATCACTAATGACGAGGTACGAAAAGTAGTGACCTTGCGAATAACAGATACCTTATGTTTATTGAAACATGGTAAAACAGTTGTAGTAAGAATTAATGTTAGCGATTTGTACTCCAATGGAATTCTAGACTTAGGTCAGTTTTTCCAAAGGCTTGAATGGCAAGCCGGTGTATCTTAAATCAGCCAACTAAAAGTGGCACCGAGCAAAAAGGTCTTTGAATCAATTTCAATAGATACTTTTAAACAATTGGGCAATGAAAATTTGAATTCATTAAGAGTAGCGCTACTCAAGCCGGTGACCCAAATAAATAATGAAAAAGAAAAAGAAGCAATACTGTCTACATTCCATGACGATCCAATTCAAGGAGGTCATACAGGCATGAATAAAACACTAGCAAAAATAAAGAGACAATATTATTGGAAAAACATGACTAAACATGTAAAAGAGTACATAAATAAATGTCCAAAATGCCTGACGTCGAAAACGATGAAACATACAAGATCACCTATGATACTAACAGAAACACCACAATATGCTTTTGACAGAGTGATAGTAGACACAATTGGTCCACTACCACGTTTAGAAAATGGAAATGAATACGCAATCACTTTAATATGTGATTTGACCAAGTATTTAGTAGCAATTCCAGTTGCAAACAAAAGTGCAACAACTGTCGCAAAGCCATATTCGAATCTTTTATTCTGAAGTACGGTCCAATGAAGACGTTCATTACGGACATGGGAACAGAATACAAAAATTCAATTATAACTGACTTGTGCAAATATTTAAAAATAGACAACATAACGTCTACAGCACACCACCACCAGACATTAGGTACCGTTGGAAGAAGTCATAGGACATTCAATGAGTACATTCGATCATATATATCAGTTGATAAAACTGACTGGGACGTATGGTTACAGTATTTCGTGTATTGTTTTAACACAACACCATCAGTAACTCATAATTATTGTCCATATAAACTAGTATTTGGTAGACAAAATAACTTACCAATACAATTTAATAGCGTAAATAACATAGAGCCTATACATACATATATAACATAGAAGATTATTCTAAAGAAGTTAAGTTTAGATTAGAAAACGCGTATAAAAGAGCTCGAATACTTTTAGAAAAACACAAAATTAAACAGAAAGAAATAAATGATAAGAAAGTATTAGATTTTAAAATAGAAATAGGAGACCAAGTTTACTTAAAAAGAGAAACAGGTCATAAATTAGAACCCTCATTAGTATAGAAAACAATAATAATATAATTATAAAGAGTAAGAAAAATAGGGAACAAAAAGTTCATAAGGATAGACTAAAAAAGATTAATAAATAAAAAACAATAAGAGAAAAGAGAATATATATATATATGTGCATATATTTCAAAATTCAAAAATAAAAAAAAAAAAATTTTTTTATATAATATAGTATCTAAAGATATAAAAATAAAAATAATACTTATACATAATTTTATATTAAATAACTACATAATATTACGTTATTTCTTTAAAAAGGGAGGTGTAGTATGTTGTATGCCAAACAAGCATATGCCCACAGTATTGTAGTGTATACAATTTATCAAGTGGACATATGCCTGACTTAAAGTAAGAGTATCATACTCATAACATATAGTGACACTTTGTTGCTTTGTTTATATAAACATAAATACACATGCGCTGAAATACGATCAGCCACTTATGCGGACTGACCGCAGCGTGGGATCGCTAGCGTAAAAACTTTTCAAGTATGTGCCGTCTGCACATATGTATACATATACACATAGCTACATAAGTACATACATACTGTAACTCTCTCTCTCTGCCGACGTTCTTAGCGGCAGAGCTCACTCAAAATATTCTATGTAATAAGCTTTGAACTAAAATTGAATAAAGGAGAGAAATCACTCTCAGTTAAACTGTCAAATTGAAAAGATGTGTTTTTTTTTCCCTAAATACACAACATGGCGACCGTGACACCGATCTTAATCTTCGGATAAACCAACAAATGAATCTTTTTTAATGGAAACTGTTTAAAAGGTATTATATTTTGTTGTTAATTAAAAAAAAAAATTGTTTTAAAAATAATAAAATTATAAACGAAAAAAAAAAAACGCACTGACGATATCGCGCATTTTTATGAACAAAAAAAAAACACACAAGAACAACAGCCTGTGCAGCAACAACAGACTACGCAGCAGCAACAACAACTTGAAGACAGTAACAACAACAGCCTATGCAGCAGCAGCAACAACTTGAAGACATTAACAACAACAGCCTATGCAGCAGCAACAACAACTTGAAGACAGTAACGACAACAGCCATTGCAGCAACAACAACAACCTGTGCAACAGCGGAGCGGCATCATAAGCGGCGTTGGAAATTACGTACTGAGTGAGTAGAGGCTCTGAGCTATGCCTAAAGGCAGACGCAGTGGAATGCAAAAATGGCTAAAAACAGAAAAGCCGAACTCCTAAAACTGCTATTTTCCCCTAACACAACAATAAGTTGGGAAACAGGCAATAAAATTCAAGCTGAAATCTACAATATCGAGTCGATTCAGCAAAAACATAAAGAAAGCTCAACCTCTACAAATTATACATTCAATAATAAAATTGAAGTTATAAACTCGTGCGTTTCCACTCCAGCTCCAAACAAGAAGATACAACTTGTAACAAAACAGGAAGCAAAATGTCCAGCTGACTGTCCTGGACCACTGGAGTCAGCACATTGCAAATACACCTACTGTAAGAAGACCGGCACTGGCGAACCAACCCCAAAACGCCTGTGAGAAGACCAGCACCGGCGCCCCAACCCCCATGAAAGAAGACAACGTTCTGAATAAATAAATTGTAAAAAAATTTTTGTTAAATGTAAAAAAAAATTTTATGAAATGTTAAAAAAAAATATTGTAATACTGAGCGATAATTGCGTTGCTCGTAATAGAGTGTGGCCTGTGAAGCCATACAAAACATTAGACAGGAGATCACTGCGTTGATCAAATAGGAATAATTAATATAAAATGAAAAAGTAAATACTTTAAGTAATTATCATTATAAAAATACTGAATAGGAATAATTAATATAAAATGAAAAAGTAAATACTTTAAGTAATTATCATTATAAAAATACTGAATAGGAATAATTAATATAAAATGAAAAAGTAAATACTTTAAGTAATTATCATTATAAAAATACTGGATAGGAATAACTAATATAAAATGAAAAATTAAATACTTTAAGTAATTATCCTTACAAAAATACTGAACAAATAAAAAAATTTTTTTTTTTTCCTTTGCTTAAAAAAAAAAAAATGTTAATACAATAAATATATATTCTTTTTTTTTCTCCTGTTGTAGAAAAGAAAAAAACAAAAATACGAGAATATTGAAGTTAAAAGTAATGCGTTCAAATTCAATCCTAAAAGAGGATAGTATATCAGAAATAGGAAATATGTTGGACCACGAGTCTAAAGTAGCGGATTCAACCGCAAATGTTATTAATAATGTCGAAAGTGTATCAGTTGATTTAAAAGTAATTACAGTTATACTGGTAATAATTGGTGTTTTGTTACTAGCAAACACACTAACGAAGCTATAGAGGTTGCACAATAAATGCTTAAAGAAGAGATACACTAGTAGGGCAAATAATTTAGATATGGTTTAAAATGATAAACAAAATAAATGAAATTTATAATAACGAACCAAATTTTAGAATAAATTCATTGCAAAAACATCGCGAGTTCATCAGAATTGCTGAATTCGAACACGAATATATAGAAACTTTTCAAAGAGTCGCAAGCCCATTGATCAGTTGTTCAAAAACTGAAAAGAGTATGATATTGAGTACATTGCCTTACGTAATGGTCAAAATAATCAGCGAAACTCATAAAATACTTGGTACTACAACATGCTGCGCTTACACCGCTAAATACTCCAGTATCCATCAAACAATGGAATGGAATGCATTAGCGAGAAAAATAAATGATTATAAAGACAAGTTCGAAAAATCATATAAATGTATCAATTCTGATAAAACAATAAAATCAGATACATTGATACATCACGCGCAAATATTAACAGATCAATATAATAACATTGTAACAACAATAAACCAAGTCAATGCTAGATTGACGCAGAAGCATAAAAGTCAATGTCAAAAAATTATAAAATCTTTACAAATAAGATTATATAATATTGGTATTAGACGGAGTATTGTAATAACAATCCCAGAAAATACAAATCTACTGGCTGAATTCAACAAGAACCAGTTAGAAGATTTGGATGAGTCTAAACCAGTAATCAATTCAGATAGTGACAGTGACATCGAAACGCTCCAGGAAAATACAGATATTACAATGACTAATCAAGTAGCCTTGGATAGGGAATATGTGAAGCAGGTGTCCTCTTCAGTCCCTGAATTTGATGGCAAAAAGCTATCACTAAACAGATTCCTAACTGCTTTGCGCATTGTAGAAAGAACCAAGGGCAACCAAGAAGATATAGCAGTTGAGGTTATTAAATCAAAAATAACCGGCACAATTTTGTACAAAGTACAAGATGAAACTACTATATTTGGAATCATTAACAAGCTGAAAAGTAACGTAAAAGGAGAATCTTCTGACGAACTCAAAGTTAAATTTGCAAATATTAAACAAAAAGGCAAAACAGCAACTCAATATACAATGGAAATCGACAATTTGCGGAAGCAATTGGAAGCATCATATATTGATGATGGCTTAGACCCAGAAAATGCAGAAAAATTTTCCACAAAAGAATCAATAACTGCAATGACACGAAATTGCGAGCTTGAAAAACTGAAAATGATATTGGAAGCTGGTAACTTTGTTACTTTTAATGGTGTAATGGGTAAATACATCCATTGCAGCACAGAAATGACTGGAAGTTGTAGTACAATATTATTTCAACGAGGCCGCAACAATAGAGGAGGTAGTAATCCACCGCAAAGAGGTAGAGGCTATGGCTGCGGTAACTACAACTCCTATTACAATATCAATAATTACAACAACAATAGAAACAACAATAGAGGTGGAAGAGGTTATAGCCGAGGTAGGAATAATTCCAACCGAGGCAATAACCAAAACAGGAACAATAACAATAATGCCCGAGTTGCTCAAAATGCTTCTCGAAACTCCCCCACACCCCCAATAAACAAAAAGAAAAAAAATAAAAAAATATAAAGTTAACTTAAGTCTCAATAATTACGTATTATTCAAAAATGTTGCAACAAATAAAAAGATAACATTTTTGATTGATAGCAGGTGCAGATATTTCAATCATAAAAGAAAAATTCTAAAGTCTTTCAGGAAATCCAAATTAATAAAACTATAGACATTAGAGGCATAGGAGAAAAGAGTAATAAACTCCAAAGGGCTAGCCTCAATTGAACTCCAAACAGACAAATACATTATTCCATACAAATTTCATCTGCTTCATCCAGATTTCGCAATCCCTTGCGATGGAATAATAGGATTAGATTTCATTAAAAAATTTAATTGCCAATTAGATTAAAATAGTTCCGAGGATTGGTTTATAATTAGACCGCAAAATCTAAAGTATCCTATTAATGTTCCAATCAAATAATCAAATGGTGAACCTAGACAAAATAGAATACGAACCATTAGAAAATTACGACGTCATTAAATCCGATAACACAGAAAGAACGGAAAATGTATTGAAAAAACTAAAAAAAAATTTTCCGCCACTTTTCAAAAACACACTTGAAAAATTATGCATACAATACAGTGATGTATTCGGACTTGAAACCGAATCAATTACAACAAATAATTTTTATAAACAAAAATTAAGATTGAAAGACAATGAACCGGTTTATATAAAAAACTACAGAAACCCTCACAACCACATAGAAGAAATAAAGTCCCAAG
Source organism: Leucophenga varia (assembly GCA_018903435.1). NCBI lineage: Eukaryota > Metazoa > Arthropoda > Insecta > Diptera > Drosophilidae > Leucophenga > Leucophenga varia. Next base: position 9,736 of record JAEIFJ010001187.1, on the reverse strand, counting down.
TACAAAAACTAATTTTAGACAAAATAGTGGAACCATCTGTATCAGAATACAACAGCCCACTGCTACTTGTTCCGAAAAAAGCTCTACCGGATTCTAATAAAAAAAGATGGCGATTAGTAATTGACTATCGTCAAATAAATAAAAAACTACTGTCCGATAAATTTCCGCTCCCTAGAATAGACGATATACTCGATCAATTAGGAAGAGCAAAATATTTCTCATGTTTAGACTTAATGTCTGGCTTTCATCAAATAGAACTTGATGAAAATTCTAGAAATATAACGTCATTTTCAACAAGCAATGGCTCATATCGCTTCACGCGACTGCCATACGGCTTAAAAATAGCGCCCAATTCATTCCAAAGAATGATGACTATAGCATTCTCTGGTTTAGAACCTTCGCAAGCTTTCCTATACATGGACGACTTGGTTGTAATTGGTTGCTCCGAAAAACATATGGTTAAGAATTTAACAAACGTTTTTGACATATGCAGGAAGCATAACCTGAAATTACACCCAGAAAAATGTTCGTTCTTCATGCATGAAGTAACCTTTTTAGGACATAAATGCACTGATAAAGGAATCTTGCCTGATGACAAGAAATATGACGTCATCCAAAAGTATCCAATTCCCACAGATGCGGATAGCGCTAGAAGATTTGTTGCATTCTGCAATTACTATCGACGTTTTATAAAAAACTTCGCCGACTATTCACGGCACATAACGAGATTATGTAAAAAGAATGTTCCTTTTGAATGGACAGAAGAATGCCAGAACGCATTCGATTATTTGAAGCAAGCGTTAATGAATCCAACCTTGCTACAATACCCTGACTTTAGCAAAGAATTTTGCATAATAACAGATGCAAGTAAGCAAGCATGCGGAGCAGTTTTAACTCAAAACTATAATGGACTCCAACTTCCAGTTGCATACGCATCTAGATCATTTACAAAAGGTGAAAGTAATAAGAGCACAACAGAACAAGAGTTAGCAGCGATACACTGGGCTATAGTATACATTTTCGACCATATATCTATGGCAAACATTTCATAGTAAAAACAGATCACAGACCTTTAACATATTTATTTTCTATGGTAAACTCAAGTTAAAAATTAACACGCATGCGACTCAAGTTAAGAAGAATACGACTTTACAGTAGAATATCTAAGAGGAAAAGATAATCACGTAGCCGATGCGTTATCAAGAATAACCATCGATGAATTAAAAAATATGCAAAAACAAGTCTTGAAAGTCACTACAAGACAACAGAGTAGACAAAACAACTGCGCAGTAAATGAAAAAGAACAAGAAATTTTGCCAAGGCAAATACTTGAAAATGCTTCTAAGCCCAACGTATATGAAGTCATCAATAATGACGATGTACGAAAAATAGTGACCTTGCATATAACTGACACATTATGTTTCTTTAAACATGGTAAGAAAATTATTGCAAGAATTGAGATTAGCGACCTATATACTAATGGAACTCTCGACTTAGGTCAGTTCTTCCACAGGCTTGAAAAAGAAGCCGGTATACTTGGTATCAGCCAACTCAAAATGGCACCGAGCGGAAAGATCTTTGAATTAATTTCAACTGAAACTTTCAAAAATATGGGCAATGAAATTTGAAAACAAATAAGAGTAGCGCTACTCAAGCCGGTGACCACAATATCTGATGATATTGAAAAAGAAGCAATACTGTCTACATTTCACAATGATCCTATTCAAGGAGGTCATACTGGCATTTCAAGAACGCTAGCGAAAATCAAAAGACATTACTATTGGAAAGGGATGATAAATTTCATATAACATACATACGTAAATGTCCAGAATGTCAGAAAGCAAAAACAACAAAGCACATAAAGACCCCTTTAACAACTAACAGACACACCAATTAAAGCTTTTGACAAAGTCATTATTGACACAGTTGGACCATTACCACATATCAGACAATGGTCATGAATACATAATTACTTTAATATGTGATCTGACCAAATATCTTGTTGCTATCCCCAATAGCAAACAAAAGTGCTACTACAGTAGCCAAGGCTATATTCGAATCATTCATTCTCAAGTACGGCCCGATGAAGACGTTCATCACCGATATGGGAACAGAATATAGAAACACAATCATGAACGAACTTGTGTAAGTATTTAAAAATAGACAACCTTACATCAACAGCTCACCACCATCAAACACTTGGTACGGTTGGAGAGAAGCCACAGAACACTAAATGAATACTTACGTTCATATATATCAGTCGATAAAACTGATTGGGACGTATGGCTTACAGTATTTCGTGTATTGTTTTAACACTACACCATCAGTAACTCATAATTATTGTCCATATAAACTAGTATTTGGTAGACAAAATAACTTACCAATACAATTTAATAGCGTAAATAACATAGAGCCTATACATACATATATAACATAGAAGATTATTCTAAAGAAGTTAAGTTTAGATTAGAAAACGCGTATAAAAGAGCTCGAATACTTTTAGAAAAACACAAAATTAAACAGAAAGAAATAAATGATAAGAAAGTATTAGATTTTAAAATAGAAATAGGAGACCAAGTTTACTTAAAAAACGAAACAGGTCATAAATTAGAACCCTCATTAGTATAGAAAACAATAATAATATAATTATAAAGAGTAAGAAAAATAGGGAACAAAAAGTTCATAAGGATAGACTAAAAAAGATTAATAAATAAAAAACAATAAGAGAAAAGAGAATATATATATATATGTGCATATATTTCAAAATTCAAAAATAAAAAAAAAAAATTTTTTTTATATAATATAGTATCTAAAGATATAAAAATAAAAATAATACTTATACATAATTTTATATTAAATAACTACATAATATTACGTTATTTCTTTAAAAAGGGAGGTGTAGTATGTTGTATGCCAAACAAGCATATGCCCACAGTATTGTAGTGTATACAATTTATCAAGTGGACATATGCCTGACTTAAAGTAAGAGTATCATACTCATAACATATAGTGACACTTTGTTGCTTTGTTTATATAAACATAAATACACATGCGCTGAAATACGATCAGCCACTTATGCGGACTGACCGCAGCGTGGGATCGCTAGCGTAAAAACTTTTCAAGTATGTGCCGTCTGCACATATGTATACATATACACATAGCTACATAAGTACATACATACTGCAACTCTCTCTCTCTGCCGACGTTCTTAGCGGCAGAGCTCACTCAAAATATTCTATGTAATAAGCTTTGAACTAAAATTGAATAAAGGATAGCAATCACTCTCAGTTAAACTGTCAAATTGAAAAGATGTGTTTTAATTCCTAAATACACAACAGCCCGATCCTTACCATATCGATAGTGTTCACTTAGACGGACATTGGAATTGGTTTTACCAAATTTTAATTGAATTCATTCAAAAAAAATAAATGTTTTCATACAAAAAATCGAAAATAGGCGGTAACTTTGTATGGGGGCTATACTTAAAAATAGGCGTGACACATTTGTTTTGACATTGGATGACATTACCCATATTGGAGTGCATATATGCATAAATACCAATTTTCATACATAAATTCGAAAATGGGCGGTCATTTTGTATGCGGTCATATGTATACGCAATTTCACTTTCAAACTTGACCTAGTCGAGAAAAGCTTAACTTTCAAATAAAGCTAAAAATTTCCAGTAGTCTTCGAGTAAATCGCGTTGAAATAAACAACAGACAGATAGACATGGCTAGATCGTCTAACCTCATCGAGGTGATCAAAAATATATATACTTTATGGGGTTTTCGACGTCTCCTTCAATGCGTTACAAACTTTTAAATAAACTGAATATACCTTTCACACTATGAGAAATGTGCAACAACAATTTGAACATACTACTGTGATGAAAAAGTAGTAAGACAAATCGTTTTAAATTTCCCAGACAGTAGGAATCGAACCATTTTTGATTTGACATCTATGTCATATTTTGAGACCATAGCGTCAGTTTTTAATGAGGCACGCGTTTTTACAGTCAACAACAAAAAACCATAAGATATTTAAAATATATGAAAATATTGAAACGGACACACTGATAACACATATACACAGTATGTTCAATAAACAAGGGGACTTTTTGTTTAAATCATGGCAGACGTAACGCCATTTGTTGAACGTTGATAACATTCGAAATGTACAGGTCTCACCTTTCAAACGCAGCCAACTTCATGAAAATTGGTGAGAATGTTCTTTAATACCTGTTTCACGGCTGCTTGAATGGCTGGAATAATATCGTAAAACGCTCCCTTCATGGCAGTTTTCAGTTTAGGGGACAGAAAATAGTCGCATGGTGATATATCAGGAGAATACCGAGGGTGGTCAATGAAACAAATCTGCTGTTTCATCAAAAATTCACTAAACGAAATTTAATATTTGCTTTCTCAAATAAACGAAGAGGAGTTTGTTTTCATTGCACAAGACACAATTAAAGCGGCTTCGTTATCTGAAAAAAGCCGCTTTAAGTGTAGGTGGGTATGGCATTGACTGACTGACACTTAGGACAAGGGTATCGGAAATTTTGTAACGCATTAAAGGAGGCATCGGAGACCCCATAAAGTACACATACATATATTATTGATCAGCTCGACGAGACGAATAGATCTAGCCATGTCCGTTTGTCCGTCCGTTCGTCCGTCTGTTGCAATGCGTTTTTCTCGGAAAGTTTTAAAGATATTGACCTGAAAGCTTTTTGTGCTCCTAGGCAGTTTGTATGTCAGAATATGCTACCGATATAACAAGGATCGGTAAGTGGCATAAAGTCGAATAACGCAGATATCGAGCTGAAACTTGGTATATTTGATAAGAATAGCACTCTAAGTATTTAAACAAAATTTATAGTTCATTTGACCACGCCTACCCCAATAGCCCATATAAGGCATCAATGCGTATACGTGATCACAAAGGAAAGTGTGAGAACTATACATAAGGTACAACAATTTTAATATTTTTTTTGTATTGGTGATAGTAATATAATATTTGTTATGATTAAATTCTTACTTAATGACAGGGGTTAATTACTAACTATTTCTAACAATTTAAGAAAAATCGTCATTAAGTTATTTTGCACAGCTAATTCAAACGCATATGGATTTATATCATCTATTTCTGAGTCGGAGTCTTCATCAAAACTGTAATCATTACTTAAAGGCTGAACATTTATTGGAAAATTATAATGTGGTGTTTCTAAAAGTTCAATGACATCTCGCGGAAGGGGGTTTTTTATGTCGAGCTGCCCTTTTCTTAATGGATATACTTGAGATGAGGGGATCTGAAGAGTCCATGGATCTTTGGAATGCATCCATCATATTACTTACCCGCGAATTGTGTCGAGCGTGCAGTAGCCGATCACGCTTGTAAAAAGACAGCCCACCGGCATCACTGATGCAGTTATTATTTATGATCCATGATTTAAAATCTTATGGAGAGTTGTTGACATAGGATACCATGAATAATGTAACATGTATAATCTAATAGTTTTATCTGAGAAATTTTGAAATTTTAAAGCGTCGATTGCAAATTCGCAGTTAAAAGCTATTAGAATAGTATGTAGACTCTCAAGTAACTCCAAGTCGAGTTCTAAAATTGATGCAAACAACTTCGTATTTAAGAATGCTTTTCTCGCAGTGTTGCCATCGTTCGAGTTTCCATTTCCATTCGGTTTTGGCTTATCTACGTATCCAAGCGTGAAGTGGACTTATATATATATATATATTCCATATTGAAGATGCTAAGTTGGCTTAAAAGAATTTGTGTCATAGGTTTCCATAAATTGTTTTGGGCCTGCACCACAAATTGAACACAACTGGCTAGATTTTGTGTCCGTTAAGACGTTTAAAACTTTCCCATCTATTAAAGTCATGTGAAGGTCGTATGAGACAATGATCTTCCTTTCATTTGAAATTGGTATTACACAACGAGTCAAGTTTTTTATTTGAGTTTCCAAATCGTTTTTTTCTGCAAGAATATGATCTTTTGTTTCCTTTGCGAATTCCATTTTGAGGGGTCGGCAAATCTTACAGACTGTGGCGTTCTATTATTCCAAAAAATTGTTCCTGCTTCATCTATAAGCTTCAGAGGTATCACGGTAGTAACAAATAAAGATTGATCAACAGTATCCGGTTCGTTCATTTCAAATCTTATTTTGTACATACTTTGTCCAGTTGATCCATCGTATCCGTAACTCGCAATTAATGTTAAACTTGAAACGATTTCTAAGTTAGCAAATAACTCCTCCTGTAACAATACGATGCGGCTAGCAGTGTGGTTTAACAAATCTTGCAAGGTAACTTTTGCCATAGTTTCTGTAACAGTTATTCCCGTAGGTCTCAATTGCAATTTGGCTTCCTGGACATTTTGGTAGCTTGGATATATGTCACAATTATGCTCTTTGCTTATTTGACGAATTTCATTATATAACCGTTTGCTTATCGAGTTTTCCAGCAAAAATTCCAAAGCTTCATTTGTTGTTAAAGGTATTGGTTCTACAATACCGAGCTTTCTTTTAGCTTCAGTAGCCTCGCATTCAGAATTGCTAAAATTTTTAAGCACAAATGCAGTGTCACTTTCATTTGATTTCCTGGCTGACATTGTAGCAGCATGAATCAAAAGTTTGGTGTCGTTCTTATTGTTCATTGCAACATCGGCAGCTAGTTTTCTTTTTAAGACGGGACCCTGCTTCATCATAATTTAGCTTTGGTCTACCCAATCGAAGACTGTCCGTATCTTCCTTATTGTCAAAACCAATTTTTAACCTCATTGATAGCCACTGAGAATGTTTTATTCGAAATGTGCGCATATTTCTGCTGCACTTTTGTAAATTCGAAGTAATGTAAATTTCAAAGCTTTTAATTTTCTTTTTAATTTCACTAATGTTTTCATTGGTTAGCGAACATTCCGTCAATTGGCCAAATATCCAGTTTGCAAGAACGGTAGAGTTGCGGCCGCTGTCGATCCATACGTCCAGCAGCATTGAATGACAGAACTCAATGTGATCTACAAGTTCAAAATACCGCAAGAGCCACAAAAAGCCGCAAACAAGATGATTACTAACTTTTAATACACACTCTCTACTTTACTTTGACATACATTACATATCGCAGAAACAAGCAGAAGGTTAGTTTTTACTCCACAGAAGACAAACACATATGTTTTGTTTTCTATCTTTTTGGACACTACAAAACAGTACACATATATAACATATAATAAATTTAACCACCAAATTGTTTTGTTTTCATGCTACATACCTTGGCCTCCAAAATCCATTTTTTACAATATTTTATTTTTCTTTTGTGCAAATTTGCCAAGCGCTTAAAGTGAATAAAAATTTCCCGCCAATTTTGTCGCAGGCATCAGCTGACTAATCAGCTGACTTTGAAGCTTGATCAGAATGACAGGGTTGCATGTTTGGCAAAAGCGATCATCGATTTTTCCTATTTAGGGAATCTACTTTGAATATACTGATATATAATTATTACTTGCTTCCACAAAATTTTCGACTTTATGCCACTTATTTGGGATTTTCGCCCAGTGTGCACTGTAATATATAGACCCCATACAAACTCACATTCCATTTTTTTTAATTTTTCCAAGAAAACGATTAAAGTTTCGTGTGGCGGGTATTTGAGCTTCGGTGCTACCGAAGTTAACGTTTTTGCTTGTTTTTTATTTTTTTTTTTTTAAACTTTTTGTTCTGTATATTGGTACGGAAAATAAATATTTTGTTTATACAATGGCTTTAGCGTTCTGCCGGCTAGCTATACCCCTATATATAACAGGTGGAACGGGCCAAGTTGATTGTCCTACCCAATGGACAAAAGGCCAAAATCTGAACTCTCACCAGTCTCAGTCCCCGATGCTAGTCTCGGTCCCCGATGCTAGAAAAGTATAAGATTTACTCTTCAAATTCTCTGATGACGACACGCTTAATCGGTTCTCATGCTACTCAAAGCCCTTCGAGTAATCGGCTATACTTTTCGTTTTGCAGCGAACCTAAGACGAAACCGTAATACAATCAAACTTAGAAGGATTATCTCACGATAAAATCCGATGACACAATACAAATTGACTAAAATGTCTCAATCAATGTATTTCGCTTAAGAGCTACAAGCGTTAAAGAGTTCTCAACGAATTTCAAGTAGAAGTATCATTTTATCGCTTAATCCGTTTCTCCACCCGAAGGAGTCTTACGCTGCAACGGACGCTTAGCAAACTCTGCATTGGATTACAGGTCAAGATACCCCGTTATAATTCACCCCAATATCCGATTTTGTGCACTTTTGCTCGACTTTCTTCATAGAACTCTGCTCCACGCTGAGCTACAGCTTATGTTGCGAATGGTACGTTTGTTTTTCAACAGTCTATCTTCGAATGCTTTTCTGGCTACATTTGCACGATTTGTTAGTTGCCATGGGCTCCCAAAAAAAAAAAAAAAATACCTGACAACTGTCGTAATTTTTTTGGATAAAAGGATACAATCATTTAATGCAAACTACAGCAGCTAATAGTATGGTGTGCACGGTTTGAATGGTCATTCATTCCTCCCTCAGTCCCTCATATGGGTGGATTGTGGTTAAGAGTGTTATATTATTCATTTGGATGTACCACCTGGTCTTCTCCTGCGTGCACGTCTGGCTGTGGCTTTCTGCTCAGTTTCTATCTCAAGGGAGATTCGACCTGCCAAACGCCACGCTCCGAATCTATAACAAAAAAAATTTATATTTATTACCCCCTTCTTTCCCCATACTTCTGCTATCCTACATCGGGTAATAAAAAAAAAACCAAAAAATAATAAAACCAACTCCGCCGAGGAGTAATTTTTTATGAAATACGCTTACAGTTGTTGGAGAGGAAGAGATACCAAAATTGGGATATGATGGTATTACCCCTCGTGTCCCTCCCTTCCATATAAAAAAAAAATTTACACTATCCGCTCATCACCTCATCGTCAAAAGCACCCACCCACAAAATTGAAAAATCAACACATATTTATAATTTATACAAAGAAAAATTTAATATGTCCTAGCATTATAACTTTAATTTATAATTAGGAATATCTTATAAAACAAAAAAAATAAGATACAAAAAAAAAAAAACAAGATACAATAATTCATAACGAAAATTATACTAATAATATTAACAAAAAAAATTAAATAAATAGCGAAAATAAATTAAATATAAAAAAATGTGTATAAGTACAAAAAAATTAACAAAAAAATTAAATAATTTTCGCTGATAAAATAAATATAAAAAAAATATGTATCAATACAGAAAAATTAACAAAAAAATTAAATAAATTAGCAAAAAAAATTAAATATAAAAAAATATGCATATATGCAAAAAAACTTGTGTTTCTAGGGTCTGTGAAAAATTTTTCTTTCTTTTTATTCTTTTTAAATCTTCTTTTCTTTAATTATATGTTTGGCTACCTTTCATTATCTACCAATCCTAACTCGAGCGATCTAAGAGGACAAAGCAAACCATAAAACGTTAACCAAAATTATAAATATTTTCTCTTTTTTTTCCTCTTTTTTTTTTTTTTTTTTTTATTATCTAATATAGAAATAATTTAGATTTAGATTTCTTTCAATTCATGAATTTTCATAGGCCCTTTACATAAGAAAAAAATTAACAAAAAAAAAAAAAAAAATATAAGTTTTCTACTAGTATCCCTACTACACTTATATGCTCATATGCT